>JADLZL010002000.1:0-145553 GCA_015844335.1 Chrysopogon serrulatus
TACCCGTGACCGGGGAATGAGTTAGGGTGGTGACAACCCCGTGCTCGTTCTCCCGGTAATGGTTGTCGACACGGTGCCTGTTGGGCTGGGCGCCCATGTCTCCCCGCAGTGAGCGGGTACTGCTTTCGATTTGGCGCTGCAGCGGCTCCGGGGGATGGCGCGGCTTGATCAAATGGGGAAGCGAAGACGGATCTATCCCAGAACTTGTCCAACTTGGTGAGGCGTAGGCGAAGGTCATCGACGACGCCCAGTGCTCTCGACGCCACTGGCTAAGTCGGGTGGCGACCTTTCTCGACGGACGCGATCCCTGGACTCGGGCGGAGCTCGAAATCGATGATCCGCTGCTCCACCGCGATGTTCACTTCTGTGAAACGGTGATCCAGATCATCGTCGATCTACATGAAGCTGCGCTTGAGGAACACCTGTTGATCCAAGAGCTGCTTCTGAATCACGGCTTGATCGGCGAACAGCTTCTTAATCTCCGTCAACAGAATCTGCAGATCAGGATTCATGGTGGTGGTTTTGGGACGACGAGAATATTGGTGTATGATCAGGGGTTTGTGTGTTGGTAGAGGTGGCGGAAGTGGATCGATTCGAATTCGCTCGCGGACCAAGGAGTTACAGGTACTCAGGCTACCAACTGGAGATGTTGGAAGCGAGATTCAACAAACCAAGGTCGATTGCAAGCAAACTGCAACGATCAGAGGAACTGAATCTGATACCAAATGTTAGCAATCTCAAGAAAATGGAGATTACAATGGGAAATTGGGGGAACGGGAGTAGAGTTGGCAGAAGGAAGAGTCTAATTGACTTGTTCTGTTTGTTTTTTGATGCCTCTCTTCGTCTCGCATTCTCTCTTTAATACATCGAGTACAGAGTAGCAGTGCAACTAGTGTTGCCATGCAGGGCCCATGTATTTCAGATTTGGACGCAGCCCACGAGCCGAATGACGCGGCCCAGCGATTTCCTCCTCTGCTTCCACTGGTGCCGCCCGTGAAGCAGAGTCGCCATCTTCCTCCTGATGTCCTTCTGGAGGGTTGCTGACAGCCGTCTATAACACTGATGGTATTGACAACATTTTCTGTGTTAGTACAACCAAGGGCCAAGGTATATATATTGCTTCCCAACGCAACTTTCTCTTTTCTTGATACACATTTCACTTTTCCTGAATACATTTTTCTATCTCTACTTTTTGAGAAGTGTTTTAGTTTTCTGGTTTCGGCGTTGGTTTTAGAATCTAAAACGTCATATATAATATGGGACAGGGGGAGTAGTTACCCAATACAAAAGTTGGCATCAAAGCTATAGGATTAGACTGGTAGTAGCCTGCACATGCATGGCCACCGGCTTGTCATGCACCAGGCATACAAGGAGGATGAAAATAGTAGGAAAACACATTGTAACAACATTTAATTTTATAAACGGAATTGGCATGTTGAAATAATGCGCAACTTGACTTGGTGTGGCCTTCAAAATATATTTTGACCTATAACTTACCTTATCATAATATTTTACTAGTACAAAAATAATTTCTCTTGACACTATGGATTTATATCTATTGGTGGTTTTAATTAATGGACGTCAGTGGAAATCAAATGATGGGACCAAATCAAGAACAGCTTGTAGAAATGGATTTATACCGGTGGTGGCTGTCTTAAGGATCCGCCACTAGAAATCGGTGTCATTTCTACCGGGCGGTTCCTTAAGACAACCGCTTCTACGGGCGGTTCTTTAATAGGACGGCCAGTAGAAATACATAGATCTTGAAAAGTTATGAAACTTTTTAATTGAATTTTTTTTATTTGAATGCATCTAGTTGAGGATAATTACCTTTGAGATTTGAAATTTGAAACTCAATTTTTTTAAAAAGCCTTGGATGAAGAAATACTCGAATAAAAGTTGTAGATCTCGAAAAGTTATGAAACTTTATAGTTCACTATTTTTCATTTGAATTCATTTGGACCCTCAAATATTCAATTTATCATCGGTTTTATATAATATGTGGGGAAAAATGAGATCTAGATACAAGTGAGTATGTGGTGCAGTGGTGGTAGGGATGGATTGCGCGAGGGTGAGTTTGCGCTTGAATCCCACCGCCGCATAGCCGCAAGACTTATATGCGAAAAAAATTGCGCGACTTCCGACTTCGATGGAGACGGACGGGAGCACTTATACGTGAAAAATTGCGCAGCTTCCGACTTCGACGGAGACGGGCGGGCGGGTGAGTGCCTCACCGGGTTTAAAAAATATTTTCTGCTTTTTTACTATTTTTTGGAGCAAAAAACATGAATTTTGTATAATGATTTGTTTAGGCAGTTGCTTAAGAGAACTGCCCAGTACAAATCACTGGACTCTCCCACTGGCGGTTTGAAAAAATGCCAGTATAAATAGCGTTAGAATCACCAGTAACAAATATTTTTTGTACTAGTGTTTTATAGGAACAAAATTTTGATCGCTAGAAATTATTTCTAAATACAAATGTAATGTAACAAAGTTTGACCCATAATTTCTTATTTTTCATATATTAGGCTAAATAATAGTCATAAAAAACAAAGTTTAAATTTTAAAATACACATAGGTCTTATATTGAGCAAAATTTTTGGTTGCAGAAAACAGTTTGGAAAGCAAAGTGTCTGCTCCTTCCTTGAATACGACGACAGCAAGCTAGAAGGCCGTGGGCAATGTGAATGGACAGGTGTTAGGCCGACCACAGACGCAGGGCCGTGTGGGCCGAGCCCTATTAGAGCTAGCAGGCCTCCTTGGCCCATGCACACCAGGGAGAGGCGCACGGTAGTCGCAATAGCATATTAGCATGGGCCTTGTCCCGTCACGCTTCGCATCGCACGCACTGGGCGTGCTGCGTGCAGACCACCTCTGACCGATGGGATGGCATGGGTGTTTTCGCATTTGGGAACGAAGCTCAGGCTCCTACTAGCAAAATGGTAAATTTTCAGGAAAAAAAAACAACGGAAACTAGTTAATATACCCATCCCTTAAAAAAGTTTGTCTTGAACAAGATTTGAGATTCTAAGGAGTGATTAATTAGATTTTGTTTATTTTTTTCTATTTTTTTTTACTGAGGACATGTTTGGTTCACTTTGCTAAATTTTAGGGAGGTCTCATTTAGTCTCTAAAGTGCCAAACACCTCTTGTTTTTATATGTACTAAAGTTTAGTTGATTTAGTCCCTAAGGTAGATTTAAATAGAACTAAAAGTTCAAGTTATGGGAGCTCATGTTTTTTCTTAATTGTACTATTAGTCCCTAGAACCAAACACAGTGAAACTTTCATGAGCTAAAGTTTAGAGTATGTCTAAGGGTTTGGCAAAAACACATGCTATCATTATTTTTTTGGTAAAACTAGAAAATTCACTCTCTAACAGTTTGGCAAATGACTTGGCATATTTTGGCAAGTTGCCATCATTTGGGCTTGCATGCGCATATATATATATATATATATATATATATATATATATATATATATATATATATATATACTCCGGGAGTAGTTACTCCCATCTTTAAAACAACATATTGCGTATGTGTTTATACTTATTTATCACTTTGAGTATGTTTATATATAAGATACTTCAAATCTTTCTATCTTGAAAAAAATTTCAAAGGAACCTATATTTTTTAATACATTACAAAAAATGCCACCGACCTGTAGTATATAAAATAAGTATAACCACATGCTCTATGTATGCTTGCATACTTGGCATATATATTACCATAGATACTCTAGTATGATCATATACTTCGTGTACATACACTTCGTTCGGTCATATGCACCTTAAATCTAGAGATATGAATATGGGAGTAGCTACTCCCTAGGAGTAGGAAAGAATTTATCTATATATATATATATATATATATATATATATATATATATATATATAGGAAATTATTTGTACTCCCTGGGAGTAGTTACTCCCATGTTAATATCTCAATGCATACATAGAGTATGTGATTATACTTATTTTATATACTACAGTCGGTGGTATTTTTGTAATATATTAAAAAGTATGAGTTCCTTTAAACTTTTTTCGCGTAGAAAGATTTGAAGTATCTTAGTATGAGTATATAAACATACTCAAAGTGATAAACAAATATGAACACATACACAATATGGTTTTTTTAAAGATGAGTATATAAACAAGTATGAACATATACAATATATATATATATATATATATATATATATATATATATATATATATATATATATATATATATATATATATATATATATATATCTTGTATATCCCCCACAAGATCGGTCTCCCCGCAAGAGGTGGAGGGGTATAAACATAATTTTATTTCTGTCTTAGAGTTCCTGATGTAAGTTTAATTTGGGTTTAGCAAGTAAATTATGCCAAACTATTGAAAAAAGGCTCTTTTTTTTACTTGTCATATATTTTAGAGAGTTACTAAATTACTAGATTTGCCAAGTTAATTTTGACAAACTTTTGAAGATGCTCTTAGTTCAGTAAAGAAACCAAACAGGCCCTTCGTGTGGTCTGTTATTAATCTCCTCCTCGCATCCCTGGAAATGAAGAGGCTATGTGGAGCAAACTCGTTTAAAGATTAATAACGGGGTTTACTTAAGACAAACTGCTTTGTCAAAACTGTCAAAGCCACTAGAACGAACTTGCATTGCTTGTTTAAGGGATCGATGGAGGGAGTACAAACTGCTTGTAAAGAAATGCTCAAGATATGTAACTTTTTATCGCGGAACGAATCCGCGGCTTCTCACCCACCCGTGTACTGTTTACACGGAGCCCACCACTGTTTATGTGGGTCCCACACATAGTTTAGTTTTTTTCCTTGTCGCGGAACGAATCCGCGGCTTCTCAGCCACCTGGGTACTGTTTACACAGGGCCCACCACTGTTCATGTGGGTCCCACATACAGTTCAGTTTTTCTTTGCTCTGTAACTCTATCGCGGAACGAATCCGTGGCTTGTCAGCCACTTGGGTACTGTTTACACGATGCCCACCACTGTTCACATGGGTCCCCCACATAGTTCAGTTTTTTTTCTCAGCTTGTTTTTTTCCCTCCTCTTTAAGCGGCAAGACTGGCCGCACGACCATCAGCGTGATTATCGAGTAAAGTCCGTATGTATAGGAGAAATTCGCCGTACCGGACTCCTCCATGCGTCTATCTTGCTGCCGCCGGTAGCAATCTTATTAGTGCCACCATATTTAAAAGATGATATATATTATGTTGAAAGGCAAAAGGCTATCCAATGTAAAATTCACTAGTTTCTACCATTCCATCGTGGATTTTCCTAATTTTGCGTCAGTGGTTCTTAAAGATAACCTTGAGTAGTTATTGCTATCTTTTACATGCAGATGCTGATACCATAAAAAAATACAACCAACCATATACACATCTTTAGGTCTATTACCGCTACAAACGAATAAAATCCAAAAGAACACCAGTTCACCACAACACACAGACGTGACTACCAACTGCACGCGCGGTATCGCGCGCGTACCCTCCTAGTTGTTTCCATTCGTGCATGATCATGTGGTCTGTGATTTCGCTGTCCCGTTTCCATCGCTAGGCAAACTACATCCTTGGTATTTTTTTTTCCTTTTTTGGAAACGTATCCTGTGACATTTCTTTCATCACTAGGCATACTACTATATTCTGGTACAAGCTCTAAATTTCATCGCCCGGCATACTATGTACATACTGGTACAGACTCACGGATGCATGGATGTAAAAAGACGAAGACCGAGTAACTACGGCCACCAGCTATGCCTATGCAAGCATGGATGTGACGAGAAGAAGAGTAGCGGCCAGCAGCTAGGAGCAACATATATATCCCAGTCCCAACCAGAGGCAGAGACACTCAGCCCCACATATATACTACTCCGTCACAAATTATTTGTCGTCTCTGGTTTTTGTGCCACAAGTTTGACTCGATTTATAGAAATTACGTGCAATATTTATGTCTTCGAATAAATTTGTTAAAAAACTAGACCTAAAGATCTTTCCGATGATACTAATTATGATACTAATTGATGATATTTATTATTTATAAAAATTGCCGGCAATTATTTCTCGAGAAGCGAAAGCGACAGTTATTTTGGGACGGAGGGAGTACACACCGCAGCCCGCCAATGGTTCCATTTCGACGGTCCACTACCATCCTGATCCTCCTACGGTTGAAACTTGAAAAGAGGAGGAGGAGAACCCGAGGAGCCCCGTGCCGCGCGCGCTGCCAGCGGCTTTTGCCCTCTCGTGCCGTGTGCGGTGTGCGTGCCTGCCATCAGGACCAGTGCGCCTTTCCCCTTATCCTATTCTTGCGTTTCCTTTCCACAAAAAAGGTTTGACGTGCAGTAACCTGCCACTGCCAGTATGATATGCCACCACCGTCTGGGGCGAGCGAGTCTCCCAATCGACGATGATCGATCATGGCCACATTGACCCGCTCCTGGCCAGTCCCAGCAGCCCTTCGTACGTCGTCCTCTGTCTTCTTCTCGAGTTCTTGGCAGGCAGGATAGCATGTTACCACATCAGAAAGAAAACAATGTATAAGTGAACTGATAGAGACGGGCAGATACGGCCATACCAATGTTTATAATACTTTTAACTATTATCCAAATTTTTTTTTCGAAAGCGTGCTCGTGCACGTTCTTCATTAAGTGGAATTTAGAGTCAGTACATGCGCCTGAGCCTCAACGGCGAGTGACCGTGTGCGGCTAGGGTCAAAGCATATGAAAAAGAATACTAGGGCTAAACTTACCACATCAGAAAGAAAACAATGTATAAGTGAATCATTAGAGTATTCATCAACATGAAGCCCCAAACAGGAAGTGGAAACAACACGAACTACTAGTTGTAACCACTCCCATAGAGAAGATACTATATCAGAGGTGGACCAAAATATATCATGCGTCTTTAAATACTAATTTAGAGATAGAGTTCAATCTGCATGTGTCTATGATATTGGCTTTCACGTGTTGGGTTTTGAGGTCTCACTCATCACAAACAGGGCTGAGTGAAGGCCTCTTTATGTTAGGAGAGGGCGCTTATCATAGACGGATTTCAACATGTTTCATTTCTAGTGTTATGTACATTACAGATGGTCTTGGGTAAATATAGTTATGTTTGGAACCATATCATAGTCTCATTGGCATCTAATGTTTTTCTCCATATCTCTGATATCACTTGCATGATTGCATCACATAAGGGTCTATTGAAACTTGAATATATGATTTGGAGAGATGACTGTATCAGAGATGGGTGGCATCCTTTCCTGTTTGTGGTAGTTCGAAACACACACCCTTTAAGAGACCCATCTTTGATGTGGTAGCCTTATGGTGCCGAAGTTCTCTGCCATTTTGATGAGCAATGCGCGTGGCACTGTGAGCTCTGGTGTGCTACTTGGCCGCATGATAATCCTTTTCTGTCATAATCGTGTTGTCCAAACGCATCCTTTGCTAGATAACCCCAGAGTTCCTATAATTTCTCCCACACACATGGTGAAGGGTATGAACAACACAGGTTACAAAGTCAAGACTACAAACTAGAAGAACACAGGTACGAAATCAAAGCTTAGAGCCATGTGACACTGTGGCTGCATTGTATGTTTTGGGCGGCCAGTCCACTAACCGGCCTTTCAGATAGGCAGACATGAGCGTTCATGAAAAGAAACCAACATATAGTACCCTAGAAAGCATGTTGTTAAATAGCCAACATTTTTAGTTACCAATGTTGCTCAATTAAATAATTACTCAATGCTCTCTCCATCTCAAATATAAGGCGCAATTTTACTTTTGCTTATAATATGTAATATATAGGAACAGAAGTTTGACCATAAGAAAGTATTTCTAAATACAAATCTAATATAACTACTTTTATAATACAAACTTTTGATATACTTAGGCAAATTGTTAGTTGAAGATAACAAAGTTTGAATTAAATAATACGTGCATGTCTTATATTCAAATACAGAGGAAGTATTACAGTACCAAGCCATTCTATTACTACCCATGTATAGCCCACGAAAAGGAAAAAAGAAAACTAGGCATTCCTTAGGCTATGCAAAAATTAGACAAATGCAATGTAAAGTGATTAGGTAGAGAACACGGTCAAGCGATGATCGCCTTCACCAAATTATTGGTTCTGCTCAGACTCTTCAAAACACTGCTCCTGTCAGAACTCCTTTTAAATTGTGCACACGATCACGCAAAAGCACAAGCAAAGCAAACAAAATAACAAATTTAAAACGGAACAACAGAACAGTAAGTAAACCGTAGAACCCAATGCCATGGACTCGGCAGTGTCAATTTTGAACGGATTTAGAATGAGAAATGATTCGAACTTGCTCTTATAGGAATTTTCGCGGAGAAAATTCGTTTTGAGGGCCTTTTATGGAATTCACCGAGACACATAAATTTTTGCAGGTGCAAACCAGATGGATCAGGGGGCTTCTTAGCAAAAACGAGGCCATTTGACCGGATGACTCCGTGTTGACCGAGTGATTGACTCGGTCAGCCTTTGATCCAAGCCGTCCGTTGGCGATGCTGCGGCCTCCAGGGCACGGCCACGGATTGGTCGTCACCAATCTCCCTGTCCCCCCGATGGCGCTAGGACGGAGGCGGCATGTCACAGTCGTTGGGCCGATTCTTACAGATAAACGCGGTGGCGACGTTGACGGCAGTCCTCGGCAAGCACGAGATAGCGGTGGCGGGCAGAACAAGCGCGAGAGTCAGAAAAGCGGTGTACAGTACGGGTAGCTGTATTACCGGCTCGCGGATCCAGTCGTGAGGTTGACGTCAGGGCATGGCAGGAGGCCGGTGCGGCGGTGGTCCTTTGCTCCTTGCGAACCAAGAAGACACCAACAGTGGCGTTCCTTGAGAGAAACAGAGCAGCCCGCGCGAGAGAAACACAGAGAGAACGCTGCCAGGTGCATCACCTTCCGCGATCTTGGCGGGCGAGCTTTATGCGGCGGCAGGGAGATTAAGGCCTGCTGGCAGTGGAGGTTGGAATAGCTCCGAGGGACAGCATAGGGCGCATATATAGGGCGCGTGTTGTCCGGATTCCACACCCTAGCTCTACCCCATTCCGCCTTATCCTTTCAGAGCCGTCCATCATTTTGGGTCTGTTTGGTTGGTGATCAAAGATTGCCATGCTAATGGCTAGTCGTGTCACAGTTTTTCTAGTAGCTGTTTGGTTCATTGTCACAGCTATGACACATCAAATTTTTTTAGTACCCTATCCCACATGTTATAGACTCGTTTTTGTGCCAAAACTTGCCAGAAGTTTGGCACCATTTTTTCTCGCCACACTTTGTATGGCAGCCAAAGTTTGTCCAAAATTAGGTGTGGCAAGTTGAGGTCACTAACCAAACAGTCTCTTCACTTCTCAAAACAAAAATACAGTGTTATTTCTTTCTCCCCAGCGCTCGTCGGTGGCAACGCGAGGCCGCTCATAAGGCCTTCTTTGGCGCCCTCCAACGCTACGGCACCACATTGGTCCCCATCCAACATGAGGCTGCTCACTGCAACCTTCTATGGCGCCCTCGAGCGTCGCTGTTTGGACAAAAAAAATCCAAACGACAGAGAGAAGAGGGTATCTCTATGCACGATAAAAAAAAATAAGCATGTTAGTGTACTAAAATATACAAAATAAACATAGACAGGGAAACACATGCTTTATTCATAATTATAGAAAATACACATAGAGGCCCCCTTATACAAATGCGGGCTCCATAGCCTGCTGATGGCGATCTGACTTGGGCGACGTGGTCTTCTAGTTCCCAGAGCCTCGGAAGGCTCCCAGTTAATTACCTCTATAAGTCAAGCTCCCAGAGTACCTTCGATCTTCGCTTCACGTTCTCCATGCATGGTGTTGGTGGCATTGGCGTAAGAACCTCTTCGGTCCATTGGCCTATACAACATGGCTAGAATATTAGCCATGTCTACCTGTCATTCACCTTGTTGGTGTCGACCTCGCATGGTGTCATCGCAATCACACTTGTATAGTTGGTGTAGCTTGGATTGATCGTGACACTCTATAGAACTTGGTCGTGGTGGCAGTCGTTGAAGTAGAAGAAGAAGGCCACGTAGCGTATAAGTCGGTGTAGCGTGACGTACGTCCCTGCCTGGAACGTCAGCCCGTATGCTGTTGTCGAGCGGTGTGTGCTTGTCGGGGTAGATGGAGTTGGCGTGGTGCTAGCCGGTGGAGTAGTAGATGTCCCAACGGCTTGACCTGATACACATAAGATAAAATTACGAAAATTTGATTAAGGGCCCTAATGATAGTCGGGCTCCCATGGTTTGCTTGCTTGTTAGTTTGCTCATAATAAAAGTATAAAAGTATGTGCATGTGCATGTGCACACGAATTCGAGGGCCCACATACACGTAGACCGAGTCGTTGCTGACGACGTCCAGGTGTAGCGGCGTTGATAAGATAGACGTGGAGCCATTGTCGACGGCGCTCGTTTGGCTTCAAAGCGCTCATCCAGCATCAGGGGCATCATTGATCCGGCATGGGCTGCCTCCTGATCACAGCTGTGTTGAAGCTGCTGGGCGCCGATGTTGTACGCGTGCGGAAGCCATTGGACGGCGGTGTGGGCGTTGTAGCTCGCGTGGGAATTGTGGCATAATGTGCCTCTCCTTCCCCTGGCTGCCGTGCATGTCCTCATGCTCTTGTCGTCATGGTCTTGCCTTCCCCTGGCTGCTGTGCATCTCCTCATGCTCTGCTCGTCATGGGCAGCGTGCGTCGTCGGCTCGTCGCGCCGATGATGTAGATGGACGTCGAATCAACAGAGGCCGGCGTCACGGGATTGATGGATGGTGTCCATAGACCAGGACGCCGCTGCCAGGCTTTGACGTGCATACGTACGTGGTGTCTCAGATGAAAACGATCGACCGCGTGACGACAAAGCGCGGCTTGATGGAGATGGGTCTATGCCCAGAGCCCTCACGGACGCGAGATTGCCGCGCTGCCTCCGGTTGATCCTGCCGATCTGCTCCAAGCTTCCAGATGGATGGCGCCATGGCGGTGGCTGCCCTCTCCAACCAGCTGCTGGGCGTCATTCTCTCCAGCGATGCATGCGTCGTATCCTGCAACAACCGCAGCTCAGCAAGGTCGTCGTCATCCTCCGGCGGCGCGGCCATCCCTCTGTCGAGACTCTGGATGGATGGCACCCTGGCGGCTGCCTCGGCCGGGAGTGATTATTCTTCCCTTCACGTCATCACATATCTCGACCTCTGGCCGCCTGCCTTTGATGCAGGGCTGACTGTGGCCAGTGTCATGCGCGCGCCTCCTTTGGCACCGTCCGAACCGGAGAACCCCATGCGTGAGGATGAGGGTGTCCTTCAGATAGGCAGCCGCAATGGCGTCCAGGCTGCAAATTAAAGAGAGGCCGGACTGCCCACCGCCACTGTTAGAATAAACCACGACACACGGTGTCCATGGCGTGGTGTCCGTTTGTTGGTCGTGTCCGCGCCATTGCAGGCGAGCTGCGGTGCGTAGCTGTATCCAGGACGTGTGTATGTCGCGGCTGGACACGTTGTGGTCGAGTGAGTCCAGTTCCGGGCAGGGAGATTGCCGGGACTGTTTGAGTCTGTTAGGAGCATCCTGTTGCAAGAGTCTTCTTTCTGGGGGCGACTCGGGCGGCGCCGCCACCCTCCACCAGCCAGAGCACCCCCGCCCTGCCCTCTCCGGCCGCCGTCGCCGCCCTTGCTCGCGGCGGCGGCGGCCCCCGCCCCTCCTTCCTTTCCTCCCCCGCTCCCCCTCACCCTCCGCTTCGGCTTCTTCTGCGGAGTCCACCGATGGTGACCGGCTCGATCCGTCCCTTGCGGGCTCGATCCGACGGGGGGAGGCGGCGCCCCCCCCCTCGGTCGCAGGCACGGGCGGGCGGGCCACCGTGGGCGGCGGTCTTTGGCGTCGTTCGGCCGGATCCCGGCCCTTGTGGCCGGATCCGGTGAGCGCACACCACCCCCCTCCCCCGGCCGGTGTCGGCCGTAGGTCGGATCTGGGGCCCTTGTGGACAGGATCCGTCGTCCTCCGGTGCGGGGCCCCGCGGGGCTGCGGTTCACGGCGCTGCCGTCTTCCGCGGATGAAGATGGGTGAAAACCTGGACCTAGCTGTCCAGCGACGGTGGCGCTGCACGTCATTACCCTCCTGGGGGCGTCGTTGATATCTTCATTCCTGCTGGAGCCGCGGGGATGCCGTCCTACCGAGGTTGGGTGGCCTGCTCCTGAGACGTCTATAGCGGGGTGAAAACCCTGCCCGGCATGATCGGGCCGGCGGCAATGGCGTGGCCTGCGTCATCCCCCTTCTCGAAGGTGCCGCCGAAGCTTCGTCCGTCTCTGCAGGCCATCGCCGTGTTCCCTTTCGTCGGTGCGGATCCAGTTGCTCAAGCCGGAGGTGGTGCTCTTTGGCGTAACAACTCGGCGTTTGATGCTTGTGCACCATGTGCTTCGTGTTGTTGCCATAGAAGAAACGTCCATCTTCAATGGTGCTCGGTGTCCATCGTTTCAGTACCTTTTTAGGTCTGACAAGTGTTTTGGCGGCTTCATCTTGACGGTGGCGATCTTACTCTAGTGGAGTTTTTATTCTAGGAGTTGATTTCACGGTGCAAGTGAGAAGTCGAGTAGGACTACTTGAGCTCCTTGATGGGATGTATTTTCTTTCTTTTATTTTTTAGTATTGTAATTTGTTGGCCTGATTCTGCCTATGGGTAGATGAAGCCGGATAGTTTCTATCCATTATCTAAAAAAGTGAGTGGTGTGCGTAGTTACCGATTTGCATGGTTAAGCCGCGACGCCTAAACAAGCCAGTGGCTCTCGGACGAAGCTGAGCGAGTCATGCGGATCATAGCATGAAGGCCGGACGTGGAGGTTAGCTCCTTGCGAGTCTGTGGCCTATTTGTAGCTCCTGTGCTCGTCTGTGTTCTTTGGCCAAGTCCAATGAATAACATAAGTTTGCCGAGTTCGTCAAAAAAAAACTATTGTTCATCTTCTATCTGTTACAAACGCAGACACTCATACATGAGTGCACACTCACCTCTATGAAAGCATGAACACACACCTACTTCCCTATGAACACCACGTAGATCATATAAGAATGTACACTTACCCCTAAACGCAAGCACACACATCCGATCCCTATGAGCAATTGAGTTGGACCAGCAAATCTTGAGATTGACTCGCTGTCAACGGACATGTCGTGTACCACTAAAAGAAAGGAACGTTCAGGGGCGGTTGGGGCTTCATTGTTAGAGATCATCATGGTGAAGCGATCATTGCTGGGGCGGGCCGGCTAGCTGCAGTGCCGGATGCGCTGACTGCTGAGGCTTCTGCGTGTGCCAAAGCTTTGCAAGCAGCAACAGACCTTGGGATCTCTCGTATTCAGCTAGAGATGGACTCATCGCTTCTACAACAAGCTCTTCGCACACCGTCTGTGGACCTGGCTGCTAGCGGGATGCTGATTAGGGATACTCGGGATCTCCTACAAGACCATTTCGTATGTAACAATGTCATCCTTATTCCTAGAATATGTAACTCAGTAGCACATGAACTAGCTAGTCTGGGGATGAGTTGGGACCCGGGTGAGTCTTGTATCTGGACACACCCCCTCCCGGAGTTTGTAAAAAGTTTGGTTGCTCGCGATTCGGTCGAGCCTATGGTTTCAATAACAGGGCCTTAGAGCCTGTTTTTTACTCAAAAAAAAGAATAGCGCTATTAATTTCTAAAATAAATCTAGAAAAATGTGAGCATCCGTTTCAAATCTAAGACTTGACCTCAGGTGGGCAGATTCCACCATAAGAAACCCAACCAGCTGAGATATGCTCGGTTTATGAGCACACACGCATAATGGTGCTTATAAGAAAAATACTACTCCTCTCAGTCTCAAAAAAGGAAGTCACTTTCACTTACCAAGAAACAACTGTCGGCAATTTTAATAAATAATAAGTATTATCGATTAGTATCATAATTAGTATATCGGAAAGATCTTTGAATCTAGTTTTTAACAAATTTATTTAAAAGTATAAATATTGCACGTATTTTCTGTGAATCAAGTAAAATTTGGGGTACGAACACTTAAAACGACTTTTTTTTTGAGATGGAGTAGTTTCTTATATAGTGCACATATAGCTAGCACACGTGAATACACACGCACTATATGTGTATTATCCATTCATTTTCTCCGCTTGGTGTACAAAATCCTCTTTGATTGCACATATTAATATACGCAAATGTGAGAAAAATTCTTATACAAAATCTCGTCAAACAGTTGTGGCGCTGCATCGGTCCCCATCCCATGTTGCTGCTCCAACCCTGTCATCTCCGCCAATGGTCGCCTCACCACCGGCCACACGAACACACTCAATCCGTCTGACCTCACTGAGCAAATGCTTGGGTGCAGATCTGTGATGACGACACTAGAGCCACCACATGGAGCCTCGTCGCCATGCTTCACTTTGCCATATGCATCGTGGCCACGCGCGACAATGTGTTTCATGTGTTTTTAATATATTGCAAGCATATGTTTCAAGTGTTTCAGGTGTTTCAGAACTATATTGCAAATGTTTCGTGCAAATATTGCAGAAGTAGATCTAGGTGTTGTGTGTGTTGCAATCATTATACATGTATGTTCTAATTGTTTGTTCCTAATGTTTCATCAATTCTTTCAAAAATTATGTTTATCTAAATGTTGCATATATTTTTACACATGTTGGAATTGTTTTATCTTAATGTTGTTTATGATTGCAAATTTGGTTTTCAAGTTTTTTTATGTGTTCTAGATGCATGTTTCAAGTGTTTGAATCATTTTCGTACATATGTTATAAGTATTTAATCTGGATATTTCAAAACCGAGTTTGGTATTGCAACAAGTGTTTTAGATGCATGTTTCATTGGCCTTTAGAACTATGTTGGAAGAGTTGTATGTGCATGTTTTGTCTTTGTCCTCCAGTCTGCTACCTCGCCTTCACATTGGCATCTTGTCCTTCTCCTTCAGGTGCAGGTTGGGCATTGGTCGCCCCTCCCTCTCCCTGTGTCTAGTCAAGTGGCATGGGCCCCATGTGGGGTGGACGCGTGATGCAAATGCGCGCGCAGGGGAGACAGAGATACAGAGTGATGACACGAGTGTCCGGACATGGACATCTGTCCAAACATCTGGGCGCTAGCACTTCCGTTTTGGTTGGGCCGGTCGGCCAGTTGGCTGTGTTGTAGTGCTGCTGCTTAGTGTTCACGATGGGAAAGAAGGCATGTTGACATACGGGCCCGGGGTGGTTGCAAGCTAGCCGGCTCATGCGACTGTGCCCTGTTGGCTAGACTGTGGTCCCGCTAGCCCGAGATCATATTTTTCTCAATATATTTTCAAAACATTTCAAACTTAAAAGCGAACTCAATTTTTGAACTACTATTTTAGAAAAATATAATTCAATTCTCATTTGCAGAACTCATCTCATAGCTGAATTATTTTAAAATTTATTTTGCACACAATAAAACTAGTTCAAAGAAACGTATGACTTGTAAAACCTTTTTAAAACCACATTTTCAGCTTGAGATTTTTCAATAAAATATTAAAATTTATTTATTTGTTTAATGTGTTTCTAGTTCCATCTTAAAGTAGGAATTTTGGGGTGTGATGATAGCACCCTTCATATTCTCGTTATCTCAATTTCCCATAGGTAACCTTAGGGATCCCTTCATGGAAGCAATGGATAATCTGAAGGTTCAACTGTCATTTTTGATCTACTATCTCACATCAGAGCCTCAATCATCTGTGTCCTAGGTCTCCATCTGAACTTCAGTAGGAAATCTTCATGTGTCCTAATTCTCCATCTGAACTTCAGTAGGAAATATTCATGCGTATCCACTGTTGATAGCTACCACTACCAGACACAGCTTATGTGCAAAGCCCAACAAATACGGGGCAAAAGGTTTGTCAAAAAGGTTTGTCAAGTGCCACCCTCAGCAACGCTCACTCGGCTTAAATTTATATAGCAAACAGCTCTTTGCCAAGAGTTTTTTTGTCAGGCACTCAGTAAAACCTTTACCGAGTGCTGAGTTGACCCTCAGCAAAAAAAACATGATGCGGACAGCGAGAAAATGGTAATGGAGGACTTTAAACATGATGCGGACAGCGAGAAAAATGGTAATGGAGGACTTTAACGATTGTCGAGACGGAAAAACACTCAAGAAAGGCTAAGGCTTTGCCGAGTGTCAAAGCCAACGCATTCGGCAAAGCCTTAGCCTTTGTCGAGTGCCAAGGCAAATGCACTCGGCAAAGCCAGTTCTCATAATTACTAAAAAATGTCGCTTTGGCGAGTGTTTTGGCTTTGATAGTTGGCAAAGTGACTAAAAACAGCTTGTTTTAATTGTTTATTTCATTCTAATCAAACAAACATTACATATATCACAGTAAGCATCACATGCAGTTCGTATAGACAACAACCACAATAAGCATCATAGGCAGTTCACATATATCACAACTCACAAAAAAGCATCACAACCACAAGTATATCACAGCCACAAGTGCATCACAACCATAAGTATATCACAACCACAAGTGCCGAGTGTCGAGTGCGAAAACCACAAACAATCACCAAGCTGGCCACGACGAGTCTAGTTGGTCACGAGGCCCATCATTCGATGCCACCGATTCATTCTGCACAAAGGAGAAGAGATTGTATGTGTGAGACAAGATTACTAGGATAGCTAATCTAAAAATTACTTGCACATGTGAGACAAGATTACTTGGATAGCTAATCTAAAAATTACTTGTATGTGTGAGATTACATGTTTTTGCAATGTGTTCTAACTTGCCTCAACACAAGAGTTTTACATCTTAGAGACAATCCTATCAACTTTCCTATATATAGCTAATCAAGGAAAGTAGAGGTCAGACAAGGAAAGCACAAGTGAAAACAATAAACATGGTAAGTAAAGAGCTCAAGGTACAGAAGGCAAACTAAAACATTCATACTCACAGGAGTGTCAGTAGGAGGAGGTGGAGAAGGGAATAGCATCGGTGGCGGAAGTTGACCCATCCTCTCGCAAAAACTTTGCATCCACATACAAATTTGTTCCATCCACTGCCGATGGGCCTCCATCCTCTACCGATGGGCCTCCATCCACTGCCAATGGGCCTCCCGTAGCCTCTTCTCTTCTTCCAGTTGAGCCTACAATGTTTCACCCCAATGTTACAATGCAAAGCTAAGGTATGTAAAAATCAATGAATGATGAATAAAACAGAAATAACCTGGAGTGCCTCAATCTGCTGTTGTACAGTGTTCGACCATGGTTGTATTGCCAGGCTTGAGCTTGTGCTCCTTGCTCGAATCTGAGAGAAAGTAGGAGTAGTGGTTGTCTTAAGTGTGTTGTCACCAATCCAATATTGCACATGCTTCTTGCCTCCTTCCACCCTCATGACGACTTCTCCATCAAGGTCCTCGGTGCTCGGATCAGACTCTGGCCCATGGGCCGTCCTTGCCATCAATGTGTACTCAATGAGGCGGCTGTGGATGGTCGCATTGTTGCATGGCGAGGGCGGGTCCTCCGGGTTGTAGTCAACGCCGCACGCCGCTTTGCCATTGTGGGCCAAAGCCCGTGCCTTGAACTGGGAGCAAGGCTGGCCACCATGTGACGACGGCTGCGAAAAAACAGCAAGATAATTAGAAATTATGCAGAATTGAGCGTTAAAATAAATATTACAAATAAATGGTTATTATGAAAATCCACATGGACAATACTGAGTGGATAATAGATGAATTGGTAACAAATTTGGTTAAAACAATCCATTTGAGATTCTTATCACTAGAGACGTTAACAATATATAAGCTTCTTCCCTTACAGGCTTGAGAATATTATTGCTATTAACCTTGGAGCAGCTTCTGATGTTTGATATATAGAGGAGTTACAAAGGTAATTCGAAAGCTGTTGTTCCTTGGTTACTTTACTCACAATTCTACTACATATGAATAGTGAATAATGAGCTACTTTGGATGAATAATAACATCATGGCTTATAAAGTACAGATCTATTTACGTTCTAAACTATCCGATGGCTATTATCTTATCCATTGGAACAGTAGACACCTTTTCATATTTGCTTTATAAATTATACATGCCATGACATCATCTATTATCCTCCAATTATGTATGAAGAATTCTTATATCCTCCATTTATTTTCATAATGGTTCATGTCAGCAGACACACTGAATCTACTTAGTACGGAACACTAAGGATATCCAATAGCATTCATGAAGTAGTTCAATACATTTGAAGTAGGTGAAGGCATGTATTTCATTGAATACAAATCGTTTGCTGACTAAAAATTTGTTAATCTTCGCCCATTTTCTTCAATTTTGATGAAACATACTTCTTTTTTCTGGCTTATCTGAAGTTCGTGACTAGGGAGTACACTAATTTGCGTAGGATTATTGTTGGGTACTACCAAGGAATAGCAATGATGGAGATTAATTTCCATGAACTCTCAGTTGTGAGCAAAGGATGAATGCAGATAATGGAATGAGCATGAAAATGCATTTGTTATTACTACAAATCTTTTGAGTTGCAATGACAAAATCCCGGGTACACAAACAGCTGGGTTTCTGAGTCAAGAGAATGGATTTGTTTCTTTATATTTCGTTTCTTGAAACTTGTGTGGTGATAGAGAGTGTATATGGTGAACTATTTGTAGAATCGTAGTTGACCATCCGAGTACACAGACAGACTGATGGATAAGATGTTATGGCACATCGTGTTGAAACTGGACTGAGTACTATTAAGGCCCACGTTACCTGGTGACCAGAAATTTCTTCTGCTCTCCTCTTTGGAAGCCTTTGCTGCGTTCACTGAAGTTCCTCCTGCATTTTCATTTGCTTTGTCGTTTTGGCTGCAGTTTAGGAAATACAAAAATTGCTGCCATGGTAATTTCTTGGCTCCTCATCCTTTCTCATCGTCCATATGAATGTGTAATTCAATTTTGTTTGTGTCTGAACTTCTGTGAAGCACTACCAACAGAAACAAACACGGAAGACCATAGATTTTGGGGTAATAAAACCTGTTCACAGTTCAATATTTACGGGATCTGCTCGAAGTCATGGAGCTATGTTGTTTGATGAAGCATTCTTTGAGTTTTATGAGGTTTGGCTAAAGTCATGAGATTTCAGAAAATATGCTAGGTAGCACATGCTCACATTGCAATGAGTATGAGAATCATGCAATCAAGCACTGAACTTTATATAACAGAATATCAATCTACACTCTATATCTGACATTCCAGAATATCGAGCTATCGACACATGAACAACTACGGCATTGCATCGACCATCGAACCTGTCTATGCAAACGCAGGGCCAAGTGAACATTCAATTTTTGTGGATTTCAAGTGAACAGCCACAGACTAATAATGTGCACACAACAGATCTGAAATCAGTTCTGAACTAACAAAATGCCCCGATTGCACACCACAGGCTCTGGATCACAGTCAACCTGAATCCACGAAATGCCCCCAACGTCCCCCAGACTCAGCGAAAGTATGGAACTGTCAAATCTTGGCAGAGCAAAAACGCACCTCGGTGGCGGCGGCAACGGTGGAGCGGCTGCCGGGCCCCGCAGCGAAGATGCGACGCTTCGCCTTGGGGCTGCCCGATCCCCCAAGTTCTCCGCCGCAGGAGCACGCCGCCGGCGAGGCGTGGCCGGAGCCGAGCGGACGCTTGCGGGAGACCGGGCTGTACCTGCTGCCTGCGGCGCTCATGGCTGTTGGCTCGATGGTCTGTGGTGTGCAATTTGGGGACGGAGACGGATTCGCGACGAAATGGTTCGCCTTCGGCCTTAAAGGGCGCGATGTGAATTTTTCGTTTTCGCGGGCTCACGAGAAGTTTTGCCGCGCATATCTGGAACTGGAATGGATTGCACATTCTCTTTGTTTTTGTTTGCTTCTGATGAGTTGACTATGGTTTACTAGCAACCAAACAAACGAAACAAATGAATCATTAAATTTGCAAGTGAATTTTCCTCCTGTCACGTTTTTTTAATTAAAAAAATAATACAGTACTCACTATGTCTCTAAAGAATGAATTCCTAGAGAAAATTGTGTCCACAGAAGAATAGATTTATGGAGGATGCGGGTCCCAGGGTCTTTTAACGGCCCTTGAATTCTAATTATATTTGCTACTTCCTCCATCTTAAATTATAAGACGTTTGACTTTTTTAACATTAACTTTAACCACTCATTTTATTTAAAAATTTGTATAAGATATCACTTCTTTTATTGTGACTTGCTTTATTAATAAAATTTCTTTAATAATAACTTAAATTTGACTAAGTTTGTATAAATTTTTTTGAATAAGACAAATGGTTAAATTTGAGATTGAAAAAGTCAAATGTCTTATAATTTGAGATGGACGAAGTACTCCTGTATCTCAATCCCATTTCATATCACATCCAACCCCGTCTTGTATTTAATGCCACAAAAAAACTAGAGTATGATTTGTTTTAGCAGCTTTACTTGACGTGCATCAGTTGAGGTTGACATTAAATGCGGCACCGGATGACTAGAGCAGCATTGAAACCGAACAGACATTTATCTTTAAATGTGCAACAGTAAATAATGGAAATCAGGTTAATGAAGGGTGGTAGTATGTTCTTTTGTTAGTTATATGAATCTGTCTTAAAATTTCTAAAAATTGATTTTTTAGGGATAGATGAAGTATATTTATATGACCTTGGGTAGGTGGCAGTGTTGAAAAACAAAACTGTCCATTTTATAAAGGTCTCAAATACATAATGGATTTTACATTTGCATTCATCTCACCGAGATGATTAAAAAGCATATATGAACTTGCAATTTGAAGTCCGAACGAAAAAGTGATGCTCTGGTGAAGGTGACCCCATATTGGAAGTCCCAACCTATGTATTGAAACTTCGACATGCATTGGAAGTTCCGATATACCTACAAAGCATGTAGGGTGCTGAGGGGCAAGTGCCTATAACATTGGAAGTTTCAGCTTTCGATGTTTCTTGTCCGAGTTTTTTGGACTCCACTTAAAACTGCTCCAAACAAATGGTAACCTTAAAGATTATGTCTTGTGGGAAGGTTTTCTATGAGAATAAGATCACTTCGCTCAATATATCTTGGAGGATCATTCTCGATTCAGATGATCCACCTACAACAATCCTCAAAAACACATCTACTACTCATTCTACCCTATCTTTCCCATGTACTACCTCTCCTCGTTCTTTGTCGCTGTTGCATGGCTAGTGGATCAAGGATGACGATGCCTAGAGCGGTCAAGCCAACTAGGCATTCCATAGCCACTGCATGCCCTGACGGGGTCCCTCCTGGGTGTGTGGGGTTTCGAGTTTCAAGTGATCTCATCAGTGTGTCTTATGTGTCCCGCTTATCATTGGAGGCACCATGTTCATGTGCCAACATACATTAAATGTTAAACAACCTAAATCTTGACTAGGCCCTATACTGAGCAATCTAGATCTTTTTCATGTGGTGACCTAACTAGTATCGATACATTTTTTGGCAACTCCCCTAGGAATGATTGGTTGAAATCTATCTTTCTTCTCTTCTCATGACCGTTGCATTTGGCACAAAAAGTCAATTGCATCTGGCATTGATCCCCTCTACTAGGATGTAGAGCAATAGGTTCAAAGGTTGGGAGAGCATCGTCATGTCTACACCTAGACCGAAGGAAAAGGTCAGTGAAATAATGGAGGGTGTGTGGACTGTAAAGCGTCTAAGAGGGTGATGAGGACATCACTCCTTCGGATACTTCCGCTGATTCTCCTACTACTGTGCAAGTCCAGTGACCGAGCTCGAATGCATCAACTAAATTTAGAGGTGAGCTCGTTCTTAAGCGATCCGTTTTAAACTTTTGAGAATAAATTGCTACCCAATGATGTTATATTGTTTAGGAACATTGGAGAGGGTCATGAGGAACTCGAAGGAAGGTGTGGAAGCGGATCCGGCGGTGGCACACCTCCCGGCGGCGGCAGTTTCGGCGACGGAGGATCCGGATCCATTGGCGGCGCACCTCCCCGGGCGGCATTCCGGCGATGGAAGGGCCGGATTCGGCGGCGGCGCACCTCCTGCCGGCAAATCCGGCGATGGAGGGGCTAGATCCGGCAGGGCGCACCTCCTAGCAGTGGCGGCTTCACTGGCCCAGATCCGGCGATGGTAGGTCCCAGCGGGGGACATCTAGTGGCGTGGACGGTTCGCCGAGCCTATCCACGGGGTTTTCTTTTTTATTTGATTAACCAAGGCGGGCATTGGACCGCCCCGGTTAGTCAATATTTATTGTTGCATTGTGTCCGAGGTAGATGGTACTGCCTACCTTGGAAAATATTTTGTAACCATCTCAGTTAAGTTTATTATAGTAGTGACAGTTGGAACTAAAAGTATTACCCAAAACGAGAAACAGAAATTAGATTCTTAGCCCGTATAGAGAAGAAGCGTATTTAGGTAAAATCCTCGAATCAGTGGGAGACCAATTTAAAAGACGGAACGCAAATTAGAGCACAAATGCCCCCAGAACGAAGAAAATAGCAAGCCAAGAACCAAAGCCAGAAATTCCAAGCAAAAGGAAATCCAACACATACCGAGAGTACTTCAAGCAAAAAGCAAATTAGCACTCTCCCAAACCGTCAGTAGAGTTCTCCAAGCAAAATTTGTTTAAGTTGATGCTCTAATGATGAGCTAATAATTGCTTGAAAGACAATTTACAGAAGTAGTCCCTTCGAACATGTAAATCTGGTTTCTCGAGAGAAGTCAAAGAATCTCCGTTTCAAATATGTAAATCTCGTTTCTCGAGAGAAGTCAAAAAAAATATATAACTCGACGGAGTTTATAGAAGATATTATCTACAATTAAATATCTAACAAAATTTATTATAAAAATATATTCATAACAAATCTAATAATTATTATTACACATTATAAACATCAATATTTATTATGAAAATATATTCCATAAAAAATCTAATGATACTTATTACACATTATAAACATTAATATTTTTTAAATTATGTTTAGTAAAAATTAACAATGTTTGACTCCATGGAAAATGATATTTACATGTTTTTTAAGATGGAGGTAGTAAGAAAATAGAATTAAAGAAAAGAACTACAAAGCTGCAGACAATTGCCCCTTCAGGGTTCCAACCAATCGTGTTGTCTTTCTTGTAAAAAAAAAACCCAATCGTGTTGTCTTCTCTGGTTCTGTAAGAGAGATGCCAGCATGCTGTCTGCACATGCTGAATAGAGAGAGATCGACACAGAGAGAGCAACAGTAAGAAATCAGCAGGCACCGATTGCTGTCCCCTGGCCGGCCGATGCACAGCACCTGTGAGACGCCAGAGTGCACAGTGCTTCTCAACTCGAGCCGCACGGCTCTGTGCCAGGCACAATAGCAGGGACGGCAAGAATGCTCTGCGCTGGAGGTAGCTACACTGTTGGGTCGCCGGCGGTGTCCACTCCAGCACTGTGAACGGGGCAACGGGCTACAGGGCAGCGGCAAAGGGCGCTTGGCGCCGGCCCCGCCCTGCACCGGTGGTGCGAACCTGAGCACCGAAACGCATGAACAGGAACTAGCGTGCAAAGAACACAAAGCCAACGGGCTCGAGCAGAAAAGAGCCAAGAGCCTACCTTAAGAATTGAGTGGAACTAGACCAAAACTCCAAGATTGGCTCTCAAACTTTGCATAGGCAATCACCACAGAGTTGTCTGTCATCAAGCTACTCGTAAGAGACAATCGCCCAATTCGAACTCGAACTCCTGGAAAATCATATCATGGCCAAGAACACGAGTGCTCGAGTAGATTCAATTAAAGTAAGTTAGGGAGAAGCCAGAAGACTAAACTCGTATCATTGCACAGCAACAAAAATGAGCCAAAACGATCTAAAATCGACCAAACGAAAATCCCTTAAAATAGTTCTGAAAATCATAGAAAATGAAAAAAAAACTCAGATTTAAAGAGGAAAAGAGGTGGTGCACGAAATTGATCCTTGGATTAGGTCAAGATGGATAATACGAGCAATTTTTCTGTTTGGTTCGATAGATGAAAGTAGATAAGATGAGATTAGTTGACTAATTATAATATATTATTTAAAAATAATTTTTTTAGATAAAGAAAATTAAATTTCCGGCTTCAATCATCCTCTGTCGAGGACGATCAAAGGCCAAATTATAACAACAAGTGGCCAGTGATTCAAATAAGACAAATGTCACCAGACAACACTTGTACAACTAAGAAAAAGAAAGAAAGAAACTGACGGAAAAAATACATCTCCAACGAGGAGCTCTTGAAGTTTAAAACGCATCTGTCAGACCTAGTACGGGTACTGAAAGATCGAGCGACACCGACCACCATTGGAGACTCCGGATATTAACTCCTGGCAACGGCTCGAAGCACCTAGTAAATGCGCAAAGGAACCACCATGATGCCGGCACCACCGCCGACAATCCAAGGGATCTTTCAAAAGCGATGTCTCCAAAGAGAAAATGACATCCAAAGACGCCATCATCGCCCACCGGAGGCACTGATGTAGGGTTTTCACCTGAGAGATCTTGATGAGACAAGACGACGCCTCCATCGACGAATATGGCACCCGCAGGCGTCACCGTTGTCGAAACATGGTAGCATTGCCACCGTCCACCAAAAGCCGTACCATTTTGCCATCGATCCGGAAACTGGGCGCCGCCGACGAGTCGCCCCGCCGGCGTGGCCTTCGTCTTGATTTGGCCGCCGATATATCCGCCTAGGCCGGCTGCCACCACCGCAGCAGGTACAGCGAAGAACTAGTGGGCGACGGATCTGCACGGGTCCCGGCTCATGGAAGCCAGATCAACGCCCGCGCCGCCACTCCACCAAGGCCGAGGAAGGGCCCCACCGAAGCCACCTGCTAAGCGCCATGGGACTGCCCGCCGACCAGACAACATGCCGGCCAACCTCCGTCAGTGCGCCACCCCCATGGAAGTCGACCGCAGTCCGAAGAACTCCGGAACGGACCCCCACCATGGTCACCGTTCCACGGCCAGGGGACACCAGATCCGGCGACACAGGCACCAGATCCGCCCGCCCAAGCCCAAGAATAGCCATGACGACTCCGAGATGCCGCCATGCAAGTAGGAGAGAGGACAACACAGGTGGAAGCGCCACTGCCGTTGCCCCCATGCCTACCGGTCTGGCGGGCGGCCGCCACGAACATAAAGGCGGCCTCGCCGAGCCCCACGCAGCCCAAGTGAGGCGCCGCACCGCCAGCCCGCGCCATTCCGCGCCGCCACACCACCGAGGAGAGAAGCAGTCCTGCCGCCACCATCCCTGTAGGCCGTACTACCCTGCCAGCAGCCTACTCCGGTAGCGCGGTGGGAGAGGGGAGGGGAGAGGACGGAGGAGAGGCGGTGGCTAGGGTTCTGCCCGAGTCAAACACTAATAACTAGTATATGCTAATGCTAAATTTGTCATGATAATCAATACCATCCAATATCCTGTCAGGCGTCGATGAACAATAGTTATGAGCTAATTAGTCCGGTCTAGACTTCGAGAGTACATTGGTTGGTATCCTCCAGTTGTATAGTACTATGCGGACAAGTATAATATTATTTTAATTCGTACCGAACCGTTACCGATCCATACTGACAGCCTGTATGAGCAATTGTGCCGAATGCTAATTTTCGATAATTATAGGGGGTAGACTAGATTTGTGAAGTCTACCGAGTACCGACAGATTAGAGTATTTTGAAACTCCCTCGTACCAAAAAGGCCAGAACACAGGTTCAAAAAAAAAAAAAAAAAAAGGCCAGAACACCACACGGACAGAGGAGACGTGTGTGTTCCCGAGAGAGAGAGAGAGAGAGAGTGGCCAGAGTTGCAGAGCCGAGCAATGGCGGAACTCGCGCTTGGGTTGACCAAGTCGGTGGTGGATGTGGTGCTGACCAAGGCCCAGGCAGCGCTGGAGCAGGAGGGGAAGCTGCGGAAGAGTGCGCAGCGTCATCTGGTATTCATCACCGACGAGTTCCAGATGATGCAATCCTTCCTCGGCGTGGCTGACGAGGAGCGTGTGGGCAACGTGGTGGTGATGACCTGGGTGCGCCAGATCCGCGAGCTCGCCTACGACATGGAAGACGGCATCGAGTTCGTGGTCCACCTGAAGAAGTCCGGTTGGTGGCGCCGCCTCCTTCATTCGCTGATCCCGCCGTGCGTCCCGGTGGCCGCGCTGCCGCTGGACGAGGCCATGGAGGAGATCGAGCAGCTCAAGGAGAGGGTGGAGGACGTGAGCCGGAGGAACGCGCGCTACAGCCTCATCAGCGACACCGGCTCCAAGCCCGTGGCACAGCAGGCGCCGTCGGCGGCGGCGCGCAGCGCTGACGCCGCCGCTGGCGTCAATAACTTGCTGCTGCTCCAAAACATGGACGCCGGGACCGGGAAACGGCAGCAGGGGGGATCTCACCCAGTTCGTCACCAATCAAGAACATGACGCCGCACTTCAAGTGATCTCGGTGTGGGGCACGGGCGGAGATCTTGGGACCACGTCCCTCATCCGGAAGGCGTACAGTGACCCAGAGATCTGCAAGACCTTCACCTGCCGCGCCTGGGTGAAACTACTCGTGCGCCCTTTCAATCCCTGCGAGTTCGTCCGGTGCTTGGTGGCTCAGTTCCACGCGAATTCTTGCTCCACGGATGAGAATGCAGCTGCCGTGCCCGTGGGTCTACATTTCCTAAAAAGAACAGATGAAGAAGGACGACGACGGCGGCGTTGAGGGGGGGTGAGGAGGGACATCTCTTCGTCAAGTTCGAGCAGCAGGTCACAAAGAATAGGTACCTTGTTGTCTTGGAAGGCCTGTCAGACATGCAGGAATGGGATGCTATCAGGAGTTTTCTTCCTGACATGAAGAATGGAAGCAGGATCATTGTATCCACTCAGCAGTTCGAGATAGCAAGACTGTGCATCGGACAGTCTGCCCAAGTATTGCAACTGGAGCAGTTCTCAGCCGACCACTTCGTCTGTGCCTTCTTCAGGGAGGTACTCCCTCCGTCCCTTTTAAATATCGCCGTGGTATTGCAACTTGATTTATAGAAAATACGTATAATATTTATATCTTCAAATAATTTTGTTAAAAAACTAGATCTAAACATCTTTCCGATGATACTAATTATGATAGTAATCGATGATATTTATTATTTATTAAAATTCTTGGCATTTGTGGGGGAGGGGACGGATGTGTGACTAAAGCCTGTAACAACATGCACTGTCCATTTGTGGATCGATGGATTCAACTAAAACCAGGACTGTCAGTTCTCTGATATCCTTTCCTTGTTTTCAGGGCTCCCAAACCCAGGGTGTCGGAGGCCAAAGCGAGGACACTGACAGAGCATCACCAAGCAACGCAGGCCACCATGCTTCCTCCTCTTCCCAAGGATCCGGTAGTGGCTTTGCATCATCAGCTGACAGAATAATACTGGAGGCCAAAAAGGATGCAGCCAAAGTGTGGGTGAAGGATAATCCCCACGTTGGCCGCGACTCAGAAATGAAAGAGCTTCGCAAAATCGTGGCTGATACACGGTATGACCGCCACAAAGTGAGCATGTCTGTGTGGGGAATCGCTGGCGTTGGGAAATCACATCTGGTCCGACACTTCTTCTATGACAGAGTGCTTAACGGTGGTGATCTGTTCCAGAAGTACAGTTGGGTGAATGTATCTCAACCCTTCAGTTTGAGGGACTTCTGTTGGAGTTTGCTCTTGGGTTTTCTGTCAGAATCTCCTCAGGACAAGGAAATTGCGTACAGGCGTATGATTGGAAGCAAAAACCCCATTCAGGAGTGTCGTGAGCTTCTGAAACATTGTCGGTGCCTCGTGGTTATAGATGATTTGCAGTCCAAAGAACAATGGGACTCCATACGAGATAATCTTTTGTCAGCCTGTGACAGCCTTATCATTGTCATTACAACCGAAGCAAGCGTGGCCGCCCACTGCGCTTACAATAACCACCTTGTTTTTAATGTTAAGGGCCTACAGGCTGATGCTGCTTTTGGTCTATTCAAATCCAAGGTGTGTTTTCGCATAAGAACCTTCCTCTGTTTTACTTCCTTGCAACATAATCTTAGAATTAATTTTCTAGTAAAGGAATTTTGAATTTCGAGTTTGAACTTTACCTAACACAATAATCATATAATAATAATAACAACTCTATGATGTCTAACAGATTGTGATGATGAACTCCTCAATTACTTCATATGCCTTATTTACTTGTGTCTAACTGTCTATGCAAAGTCCCGTGTCACCATGAAATCCTCTTTATTAATCATATAATGACTCTATGATGTCTTCGAGGAATTTCTAGATTGAGGGACTCAATTAAGCCATAATTTTTAGGTTCTATTGGTTGCTATACATTTTGTATGCGCATTGGTTGAAAAGATTTATGCTTATTATATGTTTTATTAAAAAAAACTCAACTTTTTATCTAATTTAAAATAAGATTTTAGATCATATAAACTAGACTCTTAATTAATAATATATAATACTGCAAACAATTGTTTAATATTCACTAGTACAGAGATCATTTCTTCTAACACTAACATTTTATTTTTACTAGCGGTTTCTCTTGATAAATAGTCAAGTAGAAATCGGTCCTATTTCTAGTGATGGATTTCTTAACAACCGTCAATAGAATTTTTTTTGAGTTTTTCAAACTTTCTCAGATGAAAAAACTCCCAAAATAAAAGTTGTGGATCTCAAAAAGTTATAAAACTTTGTAGTTGATAACTTTTTTATTTGAAATCATCTTTTATGGAAAACTATGTGCGAATTTATCAATTTGAAATTCAAATTTTACAAACGACCTCGGATGGAGAAACTCTCAAAATAAAAGTTGTAGATTTTGAAAAGTTATAAAATTTTGTAGTTGACAACTTTTTCATTTGAAAACATCTTTTCATAAAAAACTACGTCTGAATTTATCAAATTTGAAAGTCAAATTTTGCAAACAACCTCAGATGGAGAAACTCCCAAAATAAAAGTTGTAGATCTTGAAAAGTTATGAAACTTTATAGTTGATAACTTTTTTTTCATTGAAATTCGTTTAGTGCCTACACTCAATTTATGCTCGGTTTTGGATGTGAAGAAAGAAAAAGGAATATGGACACATGTGAGCGTGTGGTGCAGTGGTAGGAGAAGGATTGCGCGAGAGGTAGGTCGTGGGTTTGAAGGCTGGCAGCCGCACGTAGCCACGATTCTTTTTCGTGTTTTTTCGTGAAATCTCAATACGTTATTCATATTTAAGCGTAACAATCGCAATTACCTCAATTTCTCAAAAACCAAGAAGGCTACAGCCACCATTGTTCTCCACTTACATCATATGATCCATTTCTCAGCATGTTACATTTCAACTAATTATTTTCAAAAATATTTCGCTGGCCTGTGTTGGAAACACTATGTGTATTTGTCATGCGTGCAGTTCACAATTTACTTTTGTTTACCAAAAGTCCAAAGTATATGGTGCATTATCATAAACTTTTAAATAAGTTAATTTCATTCTTAAATAATAGGATCCCTGAACAAACAATGCCATTCACAAAAAGAATTTGTAGTTATGTTGCAAGAATTATTTGTATCTGTCGTGAAATGAAAAATTTACATTTGTTAGCAAACAGAGAAATGGAAAATGGCTGGTGTTTAGTTACCATGTATATACTAATTAAAGTTAGTTGTTAATTTTTAAAATAATATAGGTGGGCATATCTTCACAGCAGAGCGAGGAAAACTCAATGCTAAAACAACTTATTCTCAAGTGTGGTGGACTTCCTAAAGTAATAATTGCTATAGCTACCTTATTGGACACAAAGGCTGAAGTTATACGGATGGATACTGCAAGTGCAATTAACGAAAGGTTTATTCATCAACTGGAGACAAACCTTGAGTTTAAAAGTTTACGGGGTCTATTCGTCTGGATGCATAATTACTTTCGTACTTGTCCGGATTACCTCAAGCCATGTATCTTCTATATGTCCATATTTCCACAAGCTTACAGCATTCGCCGGAGGCGTTTGGTCAGGCGGTGGATTGCGGAGGGCTACTCCAGAGACAGTGATGACAGATCTGCGGAAGAAAATGGGGAGGAGTTTTTCTCCAAGCTCATGGATCTCAGTATTGTCCAGCAACCACCAGAATTTCTCACAAAGAAACTCTGTCAGGTCAACGGTTTTATACGCGAGTACATTGTGTCAAGAAGAATGGAAGAGAACCTCATCTTTGAACTGGGGGACACCTGTGCCCTAACCACTCAGCGAACAGGGCGTCACCTTGTCATAAGGGAAACCTGGGACAGAGACAAGATTGTGTTTGAGAGCATGGACTTCTCGCGGCTTCGGTCATTGACCGTGTTTGGAAAATGGAAATCATTCTTCATTTCTCAGAGTATGAAGCTGCTTCGAGCGCTTGATCTAGAGGATGCATCTGATGTAACAGATGAAGATGTTGAGCAGGTGGTGAAACTGCTGCGGCGTCTCAAGTTCCTCTCCCTACGGAGATGCAGTAAGGTCTGCCATCTCCCATGTTCATTAGGTGAACTCAGGCAGCTTCAGAGTTTGGATGTGAGACACACCTCCATAGTCACTCTTCCGGTGGGCATCACCAAGCTACAGAAGCTGCAGTACATTCGTGCTGGAACCACCATCCCAGCAAATGAAGAAGAATCAGGTTCATGTCCTTCAGGGTGCTGGCTGTTCTGCTCCTGCAGACGCCGTCACCTACACCTACATGGTGTCAAGGCGCCAAGAGGGATTGGAAAGCTAACAGCACAGCACACACTTGGTGTTGTCAACATAGGTGCATCAGGCGGCAAGGCCATCCTCAACGAACTAAAAGAGCTCACCCAGCTGCGCAAGCTAGGAGTATCTGGCATCAACAAGAAAAACTGCAAGGAGTTCTTCAGTGCAATTTCAGGTCATAAGCATTTGGAATCCTTGACTGTGCACCTAGACAAAGGCAGTGGAGGTTGTTTGGGTGGCATCTCCCTGCCTATGACTGTGCCTATGACTGTGAAGAACCTACTCAGCCTTAAATTGTATGGATCTCTGGACAAATTGCCAACAGGGATGGACAAGCTTAGCAAGCTCACAAAGTTAGATTTGGTGGTGGCCATATTAAACCCAGAGGACATACAGCTTCTTGGGCAGTTACCAAATCTAACTATTCTTCGCCTTCATGTGAAGCTGGCAGATGAGCGCAATAATAATCTCTATTTCTGTGTCAAGTTCCATAACCTTGAGAAGGAGTCTTATACAAAGGTCAGGGTCCTCGAGATTGCTTGCAACTCTAGTTTAACGGTAACATTTGGATCCAAGGCGATGAAGAATCTTGAGGTGCTGAAGAGTTACTGCCGGACTGAGTCTGCTGTGACGTTCTCAGGCAAGGAAAATCTAAACAACCTCAAGGTCAATGTCTGGGATGCCCGCGTGGACTGGACGGCTCCAGCGGCCCAAGCAACTGCCCAAGTACACAGCCACGAGGATCAGGCGGCAGCAGGAAATTGAGAAGCTCCATTCCCTTTCAAGCTAAGTAAGGACGAGAAGTGGGTGTGTGCCTGAGCCCTTTTGAGGCTGTCAAGTGGGCCTAACATGATCTTTTGTAAAGAGGTTAACCACATCTATCTAGCTTTCAATTTGGTAGATCACCGACAATAGCCTAGCTGGGCAATCTCCCATGAAATCCCTCACTTGAGCATCTTGAATTTGTGGTTTCTTCAAAATTCCCTAATTCTTAGGGATTTCATATTTTCTGTATTTTGTAAAGAAAGATTCAACCTTCTTGATTGGTTTCAGGTGTGTGGGAGTGCTTTTTCGTGTTGATCTTGTCTCGTGAGGATGTGATTTAAGTTTTCTAGCTTTTCTATTTGGATTTGGTTCTTTTTGTGAATTTTGGAGAAGCTCTGCACAGATGATATGATGATTTTGAGCAAGGTTTGGTTTGAAAATATTCAATGTTTTTTTTGCGAAGTGTTGTAAAAAAAACATGCTTTTTTGCCAATAGAAAATATTCAATGTTTAATTCTCAATAGGTGCGTCTCTAGCCCCCATCCGTCTCCAGGCACCCAACGCTGTCTGCGATCGGCCGCCTCCTCCACCCCTACCGATCCTTTCCTTGCAGATACTTTATCAGATTCAACGCAAATGCAGCTGCATGGATGTCAGAATCGTTGGTGATCACTTGACGATTTTTTTTTCTCGCCAACCTCCATCTCCCCTCCTCAGTTGTACTTTCAGTAACTTGTACATTGCACTTGAAGATGTGACAACTGACAATGCTAGTTGCATTCCATCCGACGACGTGAGTTACATAGCCTCCAGGCAATTCACGGAGAAGTTGCTCATTGCCTTGTCTCCATAAGTTGCATGATCGGACTTCAGAGTTCAGATTCTCTGTCTCCATTCTCCAAACGTGTGGGTTTCTTCATTTGTTAATGTGCATTCTTATGAGTGCAAACATTTTAAGCTGTTCTTTCACCTTGGGGAAATGGTGGCCCGAATTGGAGGGAATTCTCACGATTCCGCCGCCCAAAATCCTTTGTCGGCGCGGTTGGTCGTTCATCTTGGACTGGCAGATGGGGCGGCTTCCAGGACTGCGCTACGGTTAAACCGCTGTGTAGCCCATATTCCCGTTGTCGTTCAGTTAACACAGCAGGACCAAAGTCTATCCCCAGTCAAAGTGCTGCAAATCATAAAGGCAAGGCGGCCATAATTTCAGGTCTGTTTGGTTGCCGGCCACACTTTGCCATGCCTAAGGTTAAAATTTTTGCCACATTACGTGGCAAAATCGAACTTGTTTGGTTGTTGTTTGAATGGTTGTCATGTATTATGTGGTTGTTGTTTGGATGGTTGCCACAACAATTTGACAAAATTGTCATGTATAGTTTGGATAACCTTACGTTTTGTATGATGTTTTTAATTAATGAACTAAAAATAAACATGGAAATTAAGACTAATATAGGTAATTAATGGTCTAAAAAATAGCCTTCTATTTTTCCTTTTTTCCCTCAATTTTTTACTTGTTTAATCTCTCTACCTTATCTATCACGTCCACACCAGGCAACGCAATTACTCAACCTTATCTCTTCGTCCACTGCACACACCAGGGAACCTTATCTCTTCTTCAATCTCCATCCACCGCATGCGACCACGCGCTTGCGCATCCCCGAGGCCAGGCGGCCTGACGGTCGCACGCTCGCGCCATCGCGCGTCCCCGCGCCCCGGCGGCTAAACTGTCGTGCGGCGGCGCTCGCGTATCACGGCGCCCCGGCCAACTCGCGCGCTACCCATCGTGGTTGTGCTCTCCGGTGGTCCAGCCTTCTTCCCCGCATGCGCCTCCTCGCTTCCCGGAACCCAGTCCACCGCGCTCGTCACCTGCATTCTTTCTTCCGTGGCGCTCGTTGCCTGCGTCCTTCCGCCGCAGGCCTCGTCTGCTCCGCGTCCTCGCAGCTGGAGCGCATCAAGGTCGCAGGGGCAGGACAGGCGCGGGCTTTGGACGACGGTGTGGAGCAGACGGCGGCGTGTCCGTGAAGAAGGTGTGTGTGGCGGCCGCGCAGCTCGTGGCGGAGGCGGAAGAAACGCTCGCCACACATTGGAGGCAAAAAGTTGTGGCGAGAGCTTGTCTCGGTTGTGGCGAGCCATACTGTGGTGCTCAACCAAACACCCACGGACCCACCTAAGAACCTGTGGCAAGTTTAAACGTTAGGCGTGGCGGACTGTGACGGGGAAGGAAACAGCCCCTTCAAACTGTAATTGGTTCAGTACTTCTAGCGCTCGGACGTCCGACGCCAATAGTACGTCTGGACGCACTCTCATACCTGCACAACAAACCAACTTTATTAAAAAAATTAAAAATCACCACTCCAGTTCATCCAGCCCGGTGGAGTGCTCCCTGCCCCCACCGAGTCCCCTGTGCAAAGTCCTCTGCCAAGCCCCCTCGCATACTCACGTAGAAGAGAAAAAAGGGAGAGCACGCGGGTCGTGTCCACGCCATCATCCCTGTTACACACCTCCACCCGTCCCTGCGCCCCTTCTGCAATCTGAAGATGATGCAACAGAAGAAGGGGAAAAGGAGACACCATAGACATCAGAAGAACGAGGAGGGAGATGCAACTCCCGATCTACTTTTGAAACATTAAAATGCAACATTTGAAACACAGATATGAAGACATATGAAATACTTGCAACATACACTTGCAACATGTGTGTGGGACATTTGAAACATCCAAAAAAATACTCTTGCAACATTAAACTATGTGTGCTGCAACACTGAAAACATTTTGGCACATACAAACATCTACATGGTTCCACTGTAATAGACCTTTGAAAGGTCTGAAACAATTCAAACAGTTGCAACATCTTAAATCGACCATTGTAACATCCGGAACAATATGTTGCAACATCTAAAAAATCAGTTGCAACATCCAGAAAAAACATGTTGCAACATACAGAAAAAATATGTTGCAACATCTCAATTCAACAAGTGCAACAACTTAAATCAACAACGTGCAACATGCAAACACGAAATCCACTGTTGCTTGCTTGGGCTCCAGGGCATGGGAGACCCGCAGTTCCGGGGTGATGGAGTCGCGAGATAAGGGAAGAGGGGAGGTACGTGAGTTGGGGGCACCGCTGAGGGTGTAGATCGAGCCGCCTCCATAGATGGGATCGAGGAAGGTCGCTGTCTCGCCTGCTGTGTGAGGAGACCACCACGCCGCTGGATCTACGTCATGCTCAATGGATCCACCACTGGGAGGCCAGTGCTCCATAGCTCCACCATGGGAAGGCCACCATGGCCACCATCAAGGTAGGAGAGGGGCGCCGCTGCTCCATAGATCCACCATGTTGCTGTCGAGAGGGGTGGCGCGGTGGAGGTGATCACAGCCGCAACAGGTGGAGTCGTCCGCGTCTATGAAGGATGGGGTGCAGAGAGACGGAGTGGCCGCGGTGTGGGATAGAGCAAGCAGAGCGGCGGCGGCGGGGGCGACGCAGGCACCCGCCAGGGGGGGGGACCGGCGACGCAGGATGGTGGCAGCGGCACGGAGCGTGTGGCGCGGCGGTGCGGGCGGGCGCGGCGGAAATGACGGTGTGGTGAAGCCGCAGCCGCTTGCACCGAATAGGGGATTTATTTTTTCTTTTTTGTTTTGTTTTTACGGTTGGGAACCAGGTATTAAACTGGAGTGGCCGTGTGGCCGCGAGGTGTGAGCCGCGTGTCCGCCTTTGATTCAGCGTGCCAAACAGCCTAACCAAAGTATTACCGTAATTGGTTCCGCACGGCGGAGGCAGCGTCTAGGGCCTCGGCTTCAGGCCCACCAATGTTTAAGTCGTTTGGGGAGATGGCGATTAGTGAGAGCCCTTTTACTGACCGTGCCTTCATGGGCCGCCAAGGAGAATAAGCCCGCTTTAATTGTGCGCTGGCCTCCAAGCTTGGTCTCTGTGACAATGGACCCCAGTGCGAGTGGTCCATTGTCAACCATGATAGTCATTTTATTTACCGATCGGCTTAATATGTCTGCCTAGTTTTATTTACCACCTCGAAAAATGTCTGATGATTAATGGAGATAGTCATTTTATTTACCGAGGCAAAAACAATTACAACCTCAGAAAATCTATTTACGGAGCCGCTAGTTTCATTTACCAAAAACATAAAAAAATGACCACCTTGGAAATTGATTGACGAAGGCAGACATATTAAGCCGATCGCCTAAAAAATGGTCTATTTTTGGAGGGGTCGACGTAAATCGATTTTTTGAGACGGTCCACTGTAAGTCCTACCTGTATTAATGTGGCCAAGCAAATGAAACGCTCTAAATCCCCTCTCTATCTACATCCCTCAGCCGCACCCAATATCTCTTCTCTCTTTTTTGCTACTCAAGTGGCGCGAGAGGCACGGCCCTATCCTTGGCAGCGGCGCAGGGGGTGTAGCCCCTTCCTGCGGTCGCGCAAGGGGCGTGGCTCCTTCGGCTCGCCCCCTCCACCTCCAGCGATGGACTACAAGAACACCCCACCTGTAGATACGCTTTTTATAAGGGTTTGGAACGCTTTATTTCATCTCTATGGCATTATAGATATGCTTTAGTAAAGCGTGTGCGGAGCGTCTCCCTCACGTGCGCGTGTGCGGATACGTAGATGCAATTAGGAAGCGTGTGTAGAGGCTTTGAGACGTTTTTTATAGACACGTCCCTAGCGTGTCTACACCATATCGTGTCAAGATGTGTAGACACAAAGTTTAAACGTGTCTAAGAGGTTTGACATGTTTTCATAGATGCGTTTGATGCGTGTCTACACATGTAGAAATGCTCTTGTATATACTTTTGCATTACGCATCTAGTTATGTGTAGACACGTTGTATAACAACGTTTTTACTGTGTGGTAAACAATAATTGATGCGCTTTCAAATTCATGTCTAGTAACTAGATACGTCATACATATTCATATTACAGTCACGCTAACAAGATCAAGAGATGCTATTCTGAAAAATAAACAACAAAAATGCAAAACTAGGTATCACATACTTATATTAAAGCTGCATTTAATAACAGAGTCGAACATCCGTAGAAATACATAGTGAATGAGCTATATCCCTAAGTAGAAAAAACATATCTAGAGGCAATATATACATATCCATAACTAAGTTCTACAAACTAGCTGATTAGCTAATTCATCTGCAGTCTTTTGATGACCTCGATCATTCCATTTGCTGCAAAATAAGAGCGAAAAGAAAATTAGGCAATGGCCCTTTCAGAATTAAAGGGCGGTAAGAGTTTTGCACCAGCAACTACAGAATAATGTAACCAACCAAGTTATCATGCACATCTTGGAGTTTTAGTCTTAGGTCTTTTCACCTATAGAAACATGGAAAATATCTTAAATTAGTAAGATTAAGAAAAAAAATTAGAATGTGCTATAGGTCAGTGTGGAATTGAACTTACGCGTGACTTAGGCCAAGCAATAACATAGCCTATGGCATCTCTTACTGTGTGAAGACTTTCATATGGTCTAGGCAAGGCCTCATCTCCATTGTCATTAACATTGTGAACAGCAACCGCGACATATTCATATCCAAGCATGTTTCCTCCAACCACAGCTGTGCTATCATTAGAGATTAAATTCCCTTTTGCCACAGCTTTGTTTTCATGTCTTAGTGACATCAAGTAAACCTGTTTTTGATCCTACCATTGAAAGATATTGAATAATATTACATCTGGACATGTTACCAATTTATTAAAAAAATTAAGGTGAAGAACATACAGATATTGGTCCACTTTGATCCATTGCTGGGTTGTTTGGATGTACCTATAGTAGAAGTGATTTTGACCATACTTTATTAAGCAAGGATAATCATAACCTCTAAAGGAAAGTATTCATAGATCAAGTAAGGCACTCATGTTGGGTTTTTTCATACCTGTTTCAATTTTGATAGGCACTCACGTTGTAAGGCTAAACCTGCATAGCCCTTGTTGCCTTGACTATGATTCTTAGATTTATGCTGCAATAAATTTCACATCAGTTGCATCCTTTTTCAAAAAAATATTGTCATACAAAAACTTGTCTTGGTCTATAGTGGAGCTTAATATTTTCTAACATACCCCTGAAGTTGTGTTGTCATGTGGCAAAGATGAGTTGACCTCATTGTAATTTTGGGCATTAGTATTCCTCTGTAAATGTGGCTGCACCTAGGAGCAAAGCACAGTTTGGAAACATTAAAAAATATGGCATTCTATACTTGTTACTGAAAAACAGTGAGATAAACAATGTACCAGCTGTACAGAATCTCTAGGAGACTGAGCATCAGCATGTGATTCTTCATGGTTCTCATCAGAATTCTGATTTCTTGCTATCCACATAGTCATGTTGAATATTGTCATGTACTCTATCAACCTGATTAGCAAAGCAAGAATATGTGAAACATGGGAACAACACAAATGTACATTTATTGTTTCCGATAGAAAAGGCATGGCCTAGGTTCTTACCACGTCATTTTCTGATGGCAGGGACCCATTTGTCGTCCAATCCTCTCCAGGAAACTGTCGCTCTAAGAAAGCATGAATGCGGTCCACCTTATGCATGAGTTGCATCTGATTTTTGAGTCCATTTGTTTCAGGTTGCTCGACAAAAGCCAGACCATGAGATACCTTCACTTGGCTCCAATACTTGTCATCATAGTAACCACGTGGTTTTGACTCCTTAGCAATTACATCATCAAACACCTCCTCATAATCTTTTTCTGAAATGACACCATTATTATTCTCTTTCCGTTTTGCTAATTCATCAAAAGATGTATCCTATAGTGAACATATACAGAATTATCAACATTATGAAAGAGATTTTAGATTCAATGCAAATCATAACTCTTAAAACAGGAAAAGTACCATAACCATCTGTACAGTGTAATTGGCATATCTGCCATCCTTTTTTGTATGAGCTTTGTCCCATAATTCAATCCTATGGACCCTTCCATTCTTTTGATCTTCCTGCATAACAAAGTAAATTGTGAGCTTCAATAATTTATCAAATCAACCCCCCATTCATGTTGTCAGATATCAAAATGTACAAGAGATTAGGGATGACCATCTCTTTTTTTCAGTCTAGCATGGCTTTTCCTTCCAGTTGTGTGTGGATTCTTTTGTTCATTAGCACACCGTGAGTTCGTTGCACATAATTGCTGCAAATATTTAGTACAGAATGAGACAAACCTTTGAACTAAATCTTAATGGAAATTAATTCCTGTAGTTCTAGAGATTATATTTTAGAACTCAAACTAAGTGGTCGATAATGAGACACACCTTGTGTTTTTCTCCACACCATATTCCAACAAGAGCACTCCATTGATGTTCATTGACATCTTCTGGCTTATCTTTCTCAATTGCAGCCAGTGATCTTTGATGGGGATTAAAATATTTTTCTTCAACTTAGATTTGAATGCTCTCCACCTGTTGTTAACAGTTTGTAGGACCCAGTCTCTTGTAAGTTGTGTCGTCTCAGTGGGGTAGATAAATTTCCCCCTATAACAAATATAGGTAACTATCAGCACATAGAAGCCATCTCAAACATGAAAAATCACATTGCCAACAAAAGTTTACCTCAACATCTCTAATTATGTTCTTCTTATAACCTTCATAGAGTTTACTGTCCCATCTTTCAATGTGCAATGGTGCAAACTTTGGTTTCATTGCCGGGGTTCCAAGATACTGACCGAGGATGGAAGCTGATCTATCATTTGGCACACCATTTTCATCGGTCTCCACAATCACCTTTCCACGTGACTGCAACAAATCTGAAACTCTAAAATTTCCTAGAATCTGGCCGCGACCGCTCCATTTGGCCCTAGTTGTAATGAAAAATAATATTATATTCAGTTTTGACATATTATACATATGCAGATGTGTGGGGAAAGAACACACTTACATCTGATCGTAATTGGGCTTTTACGTCGTTGAGGTAAGCCAGGTAAAACATTTTCAGTCTCTGGTGGACCCTGTAAATTGTCCTCAGTGTCTTGCTCATTGTCAGCATCACCACTCTGCACAGGTTCTACATTCTCGATCATCAAGGTTCAAGTTTAAGTAGTCGGCGAGGCCCTCTCGCCATGAGGTCTTTGGTAAAGAGAAATGATAAAAATCAGAAGTGGATGAAGAATAGTTGAATTAATTTAGTGCAGCATTTTCTTGTGAAAGCATTTAACAAATTAGCCCGACAACAAATTCCAGTGCAAAAATAAACACAATATTATGAGACAAGATTGTTAAATCATGAAATACCTGGTATGTCCTCTATATTAAACCCTTGTTGATTTCCTAGAGGAATTCATATGTGGATATTTATAAAAACAGTTTGATCATTTCACTTTGACAGAACCAAACAATTTTCTGAAGCAGGTTCAGGGTTAAGCCATAGGTCAGACCCATGGTTGAAGATACTGCCATATGGGCACCAATATAAAATCATGGTGGGCAAGTATGATCTAGGGCACTGTAGCAACTACATTCGATCAAAGGTGAGTCAATTCAAATATAAAGACAGTAATGTATGGAAGGAATAGAGTAACTGCTTATACAACAAATTTAACCCAAGTAGTCTACGTAGGATCCAAATCTGATGGCCAGTTAGTTTAGAGTTGTTTAGAGACTAGAACATTTTGTTCTAAATCACCCTTATTAGACTACCTAATCAATCCGAACTACCAAAGCAGACTTACTAATTTCGAAATACCATATATCAAGTGAACATGGCTAGATGTCTCGCCTAGTCCACACCACAAACACCTTGTGTGCATCACAAATGGAGGCAAATTTAACAAAATCATTCATACAGATTTTCATAAGATGGCAAACAATTCCACATAGCAACTAGCACGTGAGATCAAATCAAGGACCCCACGTTGTTTTGCCCCAAAACCAATCATACTTGTGGGGTACTGGATATTGAGGAAGATGCAGGAGCGGGAGTTACCAAGAGAAATACTAGAGAAGAAGCTTTTAGGCTGACATTCAAGATGGAGATTGAACAAAGAAATCAGCAGAGGACGAAAAGAGAACAGCAAATCCAACAAATGAGAGACCGTACCTGCACTGCACAGGTCGCCGCTAGCTATCAAGTGCCAAAGTGGGGAGACGTGGGGATATGATGAGGGTGAGGCGGCAGGCGGCGAGCAGATAACAAACGGGAGTTACCCGAGGTTTCGTGATTTATTTACCGCTTTTCATTTGAGATCTCCGTGGAGTTATCTGAGAGGACGGGAGTATTTCATTTGGCGCCGGATATTTTGCCGCCGAATATTTTGCCGCCGAAAGTTTGCTGGAGAAAATTAGAGCTTTTTTCTTTTTCTTTTCTTTTGCCATGGTTATTTCCGTCGAACATTTTTACTAGGAGAAAATAACAAAAGAAAAGTGGAAAAAATAGTAGATAAAAAATTGATGCCATTTAAGCCGCTGAATCCCATTTCATATGACGTCAAATTTATCTTGGAAGGATGTGAGTATTTTTTAATTATTTGGAAATACAATACATATATTAACTCGTAAAAGAAACTATATGCCGTTGGTTGTAAAGCAAAAATTTTGACAAAGATATGGTAAGTTAAAATATTTTGATAAATTGTCTGATTAATATTAGGGTCCATCGGAATACTTATATTTAAAATTTATAGTTGTCTAAAGACAATGGTAGCCTGATCTAACACAGCGTCAGCCTGCTCCGCGTGAAAGAAGTCAGAACCAGATAAGAACTTGTCCCACATCCAAGCACCTAAGCAGCTCTCCTAGCCGGTGCAAGTCCCTCAGGATATTCAGATGTAGATCGTGTGTTGCCTATCCCTTCTCATTTTTCTGTTGGCTCGCATCAGTATCTCTTCTGTCTTTGGCTGGGCATCTGCTAGGCTTAAATAGCGAGCCACCTCGGCTCGTTACAGGCTTGTTATAGCTCAGCTCACTAATGTTTTGGATCGACTCAGTTTATTATACAAATGATCTAAAAGAACAGCTCGACTCGGCTCATTATACAAATCATCAACAACCAACAACTTGAGTGGTAGACTGAAGTAGTAGTCATTCCGAAGGAAGACTTAGACTATCCGCACTCATTATCGTCCTCTATTTTCATACTCTATACATTCTGGTCATCAAGATTCTTTGCTCTACACTGCTTTCTTCCGCACTCATTTATACTCTATATCATCCTTCATGTACCGTGGGACCCACATGTCAGAATATTTTATTAGAAATCCCCTCCACTCTCTTCATCCCCCTCTCGATATCTCTCTCTCTCTCTCTCTCCATCCCTCCCTTTGTAGAACTGCAGGATGACGTCGGGGCAAAGCTCGCCCACGCCGTCGTCGCACCCGCTTGCGCGGTGGCGCATGCCGGGCCCCGCTACCACACCCCCTTGCGCCCTCCCTTCCTCCCTCCCCATTCTCTCTCTCCCCCTCACTTGGCGGCCATAGCGGCGCGGCGGCGGGCATGGCGAGGAAGAGTAGCGGCGTGGCGGCGGGCAAGGCGAGGGGAAGCAGGGCGTGCCCAGCCCGGGGCGAAAGCGACCTCGAGGGCCGGTGGTACAGGTCCCCGCTGCTCCCAGCAGCTCGGCCTGGCCAGCAGGGACGTGCAGTGCGGGGCAGCCGGCGCGCCAGCGCTGGACACGGCGGCAGCAGCCCTGGCCGTGGCGCACCAGCGCCCGGACACGGCGGCGGCCCTTATCATGGTGCCCACATAGTAAAAATAATGTATCTAAAAAAAACTAAAATGTCTTATAATCTTGCATAAATGGACTATTTAATTTTCAAGCAGAATTATGCTTTTATTTCATATTAGTGATTTATTTTGATAAATAGGATGTATGTTGGCATAAGTGCATACACACACATGCATCTATCCTGGTGTTTAACTGAATTTAAAGACGTAGGAGACGTATAGGGAGGCCACCGGTACGAATCTTTTTTTTTTTTTTTAATTTGTTCCTCATTTTTCATGAGCCTTTACAAGGAGGAGTATAAAAATAAAAATTACAAAAATAAATGGGGTTGATATTCGGATGTAGAGGAAGTATTTTTTTTATCTATTTGTTCCCTATTTTTTTCATGAGTCTTACAAGGACGAATATAAAATAAAAAAAAACATAAATGGTGCAGGATTCAGGGCATGTTTCAGAGAGTCGAGGCTAACATCAATCTAGATACAAGCACACAGAAAAAAAATAAGTAAATTCAGTTACATTATCTAACAAATAACGTGCCATTCAATGTTATTACTTCCACTTCAAGCACATCAGTGATACATCCCAGAGCTTAATTAAAAGGTAACCAATAAGAAAAATAATAAAGCATAGTGTAATAGCTAAGAAACATAGTCACCCAGTTCGAGTTCGTGGGATGCAGACAAACACTATTGAGAACAAATGAAACCAAGACAATGATGGCCTGAACAAAACGATTGGGACGCCAGTACATGACTGCACCATGTCACTCATCTGCTGATACTTCAGTACCCATGTCAAAAAAGATCTCGTGGTGTAACCCTGACTACTACATTCCATCCTTTAGCCTTTGGGTCTTCAACATAAAAGACTTGCTGCACTTGTGAAGAGAAGACAAAAGGCTCATGCTCTAATTTTTCTCCAGTGTGTATTCTTCGGGAAAAGTTCACAAGAGTGAATCCGAATTCATCTTTTCGTAAACCAGCACGATGATGGACATCATACCAGTCACATTTGAAAAGCACTACCTTGAAGTCTCTGTATGACAATTCAATTATATCTGATAATCTACCATAATAATTAACACCATCATCTGCAATGTTGACTACACCACTATTTTGCGTCAAGCGTGCAACCTCACGATTCATGGTGTGGAACCTAAAACCATTAATAATATAACCATTGTATCGCACACCACACTTACTCGGCTTTTCAGCTAGTGCTCTAACCATTTCAGTGATCCCTGGTCCATCGTCAAGTAGCACCTGTACGTAAGGAAATAATTACATCCATTCTATTGAACTAGTGGTATAAACAACATTTTCTGTTGTACCTTCTGTTCCAACCAATCTTGAAAGTGTTCATTAATTAACTTCTCTTCCATAAAAGGTGTTAAGCTAGTTGAGGGACTAAGTTTGCTTTTCTCCTCATCCACAAAATCTCTACAATCATAGAATCAACCGTAGTGTCATATAACCAGTTCATGAAAAATAAAATAAATGAGAGATAGCTATATAGTGCACACCTGCGAAAAGTTTCAAGTTCATCATAGTGACGCAAGACATATCGATGTGCTTGAACAAGAAGCTGATTGTTAAATTGGGCAACGATGCTAGCTTTTCCAATTGATTCCCCTGCGCTATCAAATAGGTACATGTCTTTTATCTTGTCTGAAACTTCAGGGTTTCGGGATGGTCTAGTAAAACGTGTAGTTCCTTCAATGAATCTTGAACAGAAGGTCATGCATTCTTCATTTCGATATCCTTCAGCAATCGAACCTTCTGGGTGAGCTCTATTCTTTACAAGTGCCTTTAGCCGAACAAAATATCTAAATGCAATTAAGAGCAGAATTAGTTCTCAATATAATTAAGGATGAACAAGCAAAAGATTTAGAAATACCTCTCTAAAGGGTACATCCACCGATACTGCACAGGACCACCAAGTTTTGCTTCTTCTACCAAGTGCACCAGCAAATGCACGCTTACAGTAAAAAATGATGGAACAAAAGTTCTCTCCATGTTACAAAGTGTCATCACAATACTGTCTTGCAGCCTGCTGAGTTCAGACACATCTAACACTTTGGAGCATAATGTTTTGAAAAAAATAGATAATTCAGTAACTATTTTCATGACATCTTTGCTTGGGTAACATGATCGAAGAGCCACAGGAAGAATGTCATGTAGCAAAACATGGTTGTCATGACTTTTCAATCCACTCAGCTTGCAGTCCTTCATGTTGACACACCTAGAAAGGTTAGATGCATAGCCATCAGGGGTTCTAATGTTCTGGATTACTGAACAAAGAATCTCCTTTTTTTTCTCTCTTGACATTGTAAAAGGTGCATCAGGTATAGTTTGATTTCCTTCATCATCTTCCACTGGATGAAGTTCTTGCCGAGTTCCAAGTTCCACTAGATCAAGTCGTGCATCAAGGTCATCCTTTGCTTTAGGATAAATATCCAATAAAGTTGCAATTAAATTCTCAGATACATTTTTCTCTATGTGCATTACATCTAGATTGTGTCGTAATTTATTGTTTTCCCAATATGGTAGTTTGAAAAATACAGACCTCTTTTTCACCCAATCTTCTGGTTTCTTCTCTTTCTTACCACCCTTCGATTTCTTCGTGCTTTCTCCTCTTTTACGCTTGCATTCCTGATGGTTTCCATCTTGTCTTTTTTGGTGTTTTTCTGTTTCTTTTTGCCTTTACTCTTTGCAGTGCAGACCTTCTTCCCTAACTCAAACTCTTTACCTTCTGCTAGTTTTAAAAAAAGAAGTGCCACTCATTGTTTCAGGTGCAATTTCAGTCTCTTTGGAACCATCAAATTTGGTCTTTTCCTTTCGATATTTGTGATCATGTGGCAACCATCGGCGATGACCCATATAGCACATCTTCTTACTGTTATTTAGATAAAATGATTTTGTTGATGCACCACAAGAAGGACATGCATATTTACCACCTGTGCTCCAACCATATAAGTAGGCCAATGCAGGAAAATCATTTAAAGTCCACAATAGTGTAGCCCGGAGAGGAAAGTCTTTCTGTGTACAAGCGTCTTTTGTTTGCACTCCCTTCCACAACTCTAGGAGCTCATCGATCAATGGTTCCAAATATACATCAATATCATTCCCTGGAGAACTTGGTCGGGAATGATCATTGACAAAATCAAAGATGTTTGATTCATGCAAATCCAAGGTGGTAAGTTATAAGGAATGAGCATCACAGGCCAAGTACTGTGTTTCGCACTACAATTCTGAAAAGGGTTAAATCCATCACTTGCAAGACCAAGGCGTACATTCGAGCATCTGCTGCAAAATCAGGGTATCTATCATTAAAATCTTCCCAAGCTTTAGCATCAGCTGGATGTCGCAGTTTTCCGTCCTTTGTACGGCCCTCATCATGCCATCGCATGTCATTTGAAGTTTTTTTAGTGGCAAATAACCTTTGGATCCTTGGTATCAATGGAAAATAACGCAATACTTTTGCTGGCTTCCTTTTCATTTTGCGATTAGCTAAAGCGCCACTTTTCTTATCATCATCCCAACGAGAGCTTCCACACACATGACAATTCTCTTGTTTAGCTCTATCACCTCGAAAAAGCATGCAATCTTTAGGGCAAGCATGGATTTTCACATAGTTAAGACCTAAACCAGTGATAATCTTTTGACCTCATAATAGTTCTTTGGTAGCTTTGCCTCAGGTGGAAATGCATCAGACAGTATAACAAGTAGCGATGTAACAGACTCTTGTGTCCAACCATGTAAGCACTTTAGATGATATAAGTTGACTAAAAATGACAACTTACTAAATGTTTCGCAGCCAGGGTACAACCTTGTGTCTGCATCCTTCAAGAAGCTTGCATACATATCTTGTCGTTTTCTAGCAGTATCATTTTCCATATGATCGACATCCTCATGTACATTTTGTTCCAAATTTCCACAATCAGACAGAGCATCACCTAGATCGGCTTCAGACATGCTTGGTAGAGATTCATAGTTTGCTGGCATAGCAAATGCAGCCTGTAGCATTCCTTGCATGTCATCCAATCTTCCATGTCCATCTACTGTTGCAGTCCTTAGGACACCTGGAGTAGACAGATTCTCATTGTTATTTGGCAAATGAGCAAATGCAAATGATGGTGGGTCATACTCCTCTCCATGGTGATTCCATACTGTATAACCCTGAAGTATACCATCACACTTTAGGTGTGTCTCAACTGCGTCATGATTTTGGGTTACTCTATTTTTACAGTTGTTGCAAGGACATGATATCTTGCTATCAGGTGGAAGGTCTCGGAAAGCGAAAGACAAGAATTGGTCGACGCCATCTTTGTAAGTAGGGTCCCGTCTTGGTTTACTCATCCAACTTCGATCCATCCCCTTAGGATGATCTGCAATAGTAGAATGTAATCAGAATTTGGTTAGTATGTCATATAGTAGTTCAAATGAATGTATCTCAATTCTTAGTCACATACGTCTATACTTTAGCATTTTACAAAAATTCTAGCACAACTGGCAATGAAATTTGGAACCTAACGCCCTTATTTGCATGACATGCCTTATGAAATAAACTATGTATTAGACATGAGAAGAGGAAAGGTTTGGTTCAAGTGTTCTTACCCTTTTCAGTTGCAGATTAGAATCACACAGGGAAGGACTTTGGTTGAGCAGTTCGCCTCTCTTCAACACAAGAAGAGTATAGAATCCTGCTCTGTACTTTCGATGACACTTGAAGACTAGGCTGCAATTAGCTGCCAAGGAATAGAGAACCAGTTCTTTTAAAAAATAAAAAATAAAAAAAGAACAGAGAGCCTGACAGAGGTACAGGAGGGTGTTGAGCTGACCTTTGGGGGGGAGTGTTGCGGCTGGGCATCAGGGACGTCGAGGTCCACAACTGTGCAGGTGCAGAGTGGCGTCTATGGCCCCTGCCCTCTGCGAGCAGCCGCAGCCATGGAGCAGGACTGCATTGGCGGCACCCAGTCCAGGAATAGATCGTGATCTGCGGCTCTTTCGTCGCTGGAGCGGAATGGCACCACAGGTCCACAGCAGCAGTACACCAGTATGGCCGGCGGCGAGCAGCGCCGTGCTGCCGTGTCCGTGTGGATAGCAGCCGCCGTGTCCGTGTGGATAGCAGATGCAAATATGCAATATGCAAGCCGAGGGGAACAGGTCAAAAAACAGAACAGAGACAGGGATAGGATTAGGATACATTTATTTTTTACTTTGTGGGTATATCTTAACAAGGTTATAAACAATAAAAAAACAAAAACAAATACGTGGTTACCTGGCAGAGTATTTAGTTTTGTTTCAGGACATCAGTAGTTCAAAGATTATCGTGGTTATATATTTTTGTATTTTTTAATTATTTATAGGCTAGCTATATTTAATTATATAATTATATAAGAGTAGTCCCAAACAAACAACAGTTCAAAGATTACCACGGTTACACTTTTTTATATTTTTTAATAATTTGTATGCTACCTATATTTTATTCTATAAGGATTGTCCCAAACAAACCATAATATCACCATTGGCAAGAAACCACCGGTTTCTATCGGCCCCATATGCACTTGTCGAGCCAGCGAGCTCGCTTGTCGGCTAGGTTGTTGCACCTGGTCACGCCAGCCACACCTGTCCCACTTGGTCGTGTCTTTCCTGATCAGTCGCGCCCACTTGAGCTGATCATGCCAAGCCGGCCACGCCTGTCCTGCTCGGATGCATCATGCTGGCCCGCATCGCTATACTCGGCCGCATTGCCGCACCTGCTTCGCTCATCCACGCTTGTTATGCCCCCTGTGCTTGGTCACGCTGGCCCTGGAGCCCCGCTCGTCCACGCTAGTTGTGTCGCTCGTGCCGGCACCGTGTGCTTGCGCTGCGCTGGGCCACGCCTGCTCGCTTGTCCGAGCTAGCAGTGCCGCGGTTGGTTGCCCTCAATTGGTGTGGTACTCATGGGTGAGGAGGATGACGATAGAGTTAGAGAGAAAGTATAAGAAAACGGCCATATTTATTAAACCAAAAAATTTGTATTGTATAGGATAGTTTCTATAGATGGCTTCTTGCTAACATGGATGCTATGAAAACCGTGCGTAGTTTTAACTATTGGGACAACTCTAAACCACCTATATATTAATTGTTTTGGTTTTTTATTTTTGAATAATCTACAAACTACCCTCTTTTCTTTCATCAAAATAAAAATACATATCCATAGTGCGTCAATTACGGAATAATATTTTATTGTGTTTTTTAAACTACACAACAAAGCATGCTACCTATGGACATAGATACGTTCTTTTAAAAACATGTTAACAACCGTATCTACTATTTTGATGTGCTTTTAAACGTCTCAATGATCATATCTATGAATGGACCTAGATACGTTTTTTTAAAAACGTGTTGACGACCGTTTCTACAGGAGGAGCTACTCGAGACAGTGATACGCTTTTCCTAAACCGTGTCAAACACCGTATCTACCTAGAGAATCACCAGAGATGTTCATACGCTTTTGATAGCGTAGTAAAGTAAACGTACCTACAGGTGGGGTACAATGCAGTTCTGCTTAGACCAGGAGGTGTGGCCCCTTCCGATGATGTCAATGGGTGCACGGGCCCTCCAACCATGGTGCGAGGGCCATGGCTCCTCCAGCTCGCTCCTCCTTCTCTAGCCTTGGCGCCGACCCACGTAGACCACAGGCACCCGATGGCGGCGGGGTGCCCGGAGCACCCACCGGTGACGTGGCACTTGGAATCGGTCGTTATATCCGTCCACAAGCAAGTCTCATCTGCCTCTCACTCTCGGTCCGCTCGCAGTCCAAGGCAATGGCGGCATAGTGAGCGAATGGAAGGCTTAGATCTACTCTCTCTCTCTCTCAGTGTAGCTTGAGTGGCGGACAGCAGCATGTCAGGTGACGGCAGCACCAGATCCAGCTCATGGCCTCACGAACTGGCTCGTGGGCAGGCTCGGGACAGGCTCATGGTGTTTTTATTCATTTAGCAAGGCGAGCGTGGTAAGAGACCACCTCCATAGCTGCTATTTTGGTAGAAGGCATGGAGGCTTCTGAAAAATTATTGTCAGCATCTCACACTTACAAGTGGACCCTGCGTGTCGGCTTCATAGCCTAAGCTAAATATTCTTCGTGTGACTAGAGCCTACTCTCTCTGTCCCATGGACTTTGTCGTTGGAAAACCGTGCCCCCCTCACAAACACGCTTCCCGGACGACATACTCCATGGGACAGAACCCGGCGGACGCAGATGCCACCTGAAGAGGTCGCATCGGAGAATTAGGGCAGCGCTGGGGTCACATGGGGAAGACAGCATGGATCAGACTGTTTAGCTGGACTTAAAAGCTGACTTATAAGATAAGCCGACTAACTGAGAGAAAAATACTATTTAAAGCATCTCCAAGAGTTTGGTAAAATTAACTTAGTAAATCTTGTGTTTTAGCAACTTGGAAAAACATTTGGCACGTAAAAATTGAGCCAATCTCCAATGGTTTGCTAAATTAGACTTGGCAAAATAAAAAAAGAAGAGGCCCACAAGCCTATTTTTTCGGATGGGCTGTTTTTCACGCGCGTCGTGTGACCTTCGCGTGAATACGCCACCGCTGCGGCGTCGAACCTGCTGCCCGATCCTTCTTCCCGCCGCAGGAGCTCCAAGAGTACCTGATCCCAAGATCTTCCCTTGGCGCAGGATCACGACGGCGGACGGGCATGGAGACGGAGTATCACACACATCCATCGACAAGGAAAAATAACACCTGGAATTGGGATGTGACTGGTTTCTGGAAGAGGCACACTAGACGAGACCAAGATAGTCTGCCGTGAGAGATGTGCTGCTCATCAGATTCGAGCGCCGCTGCGAGCCGCGGCCACACGCATGCACTGACGAACCAGGAGCCGTCTCCACCTGCAGGACCCACAGTGATGTGGCCATGAAGCCGGAGCCAAGCCTGGTATGGCGAAACACGGGCATGGCGAGGGCGGCAGGCGGCTTGGCTGACGCCGAAGTCTGTGTCCAGCGGGAACGACGCGAACACCGTCTGGTTCAGCGTCAGGGGTCCAAACCCAAGCAGCGAAGTAGTTGGGCATCGCGGCGACGAGCTCCGGCGCAGCCAGCCACGGGCGAGCGTCCACCCACCAGCCCATGGCAGCGCTACTTCCTCGGGCATGCGCGACGCCGCCACGACGCCAGCCGGCGAGCGCCTTCCACACGTACGCGCGCGATAGCAAGTGCGGAGATTTCCGCGTGCGGCACCGATGGATACGCACTTGGAATAAATACCAAGTTGATTTAGGGAGTTGTTGGAGAGGGATTTTTTTATATTTTTGCCAAATTTATAAGAATACCAAGTTGATTTAGGGAGTTGTTAGAGATGCTCTTAGATCGGGTTGATAAGACAATGTCGAAACAGGCCGAATATAACCAGTGGTAGGTGGGTAATGTTTATAAAAAGTTTAGAAATTATAACATATGAAAGCATGTATGAGGGTGCTGTGGAATTTTGTATTTATTCTATTCTAGGACAGGGACAGATGGGTGTTCTTGCCTAATAAACTTTTAACCGAGCTCTGTTTCAATCATTTATTGTGCCACACTTCACTTCGGCGAGGGCAAAGTAAGCGCTGACCTAAGTTGGGGGTGTTTGGATTCACAAGGCAAAAGTTTTGCCCCGTCCCATCAAATTTTGTCACACTGTATAGAGTATTAAATATAGACTAAAAATAAATATTTATACAGATTGCGACTATTTTGCGAGACAAATTTTTAAGTCTAATTAGTTCATGATTTGACAATGTGGTGCTACAGTAAACATTTGCTAATGACAGATTAATTATACTTAAAATTTTTATCTCGTCATATACTGATTAGTTCTGGAATTTGTTTTTTTATTGGTATCCGAACACCCTCTTCGACATCCCTCTGACATTCTGATGTGACACAGGCAAAACTTTTGCCACTATTTGGATGGGTGAGCAAATGTTTTGCTTCCATTCCATTGAATTTCCGGACACATACATGGAGTATTAAATATAAATAAAAAAATAAATAATTATACAGATTGTGATAATTTTCCGAGAGGAATTTTTAAGTCTAATTAGTCTATGATTTGATAATGTGGTGCTACAGTAAATATGTACTAATGACGGATTAGTTAGTATCAAAAAATTTGTCTCGTGGTTTTTCGACGAGTTCTATAATTTATTTTTTACTAGCAAATATGCCCGTGCGATGCAACGGAGAGAGAAAGGCTATCAAATATTTATAAAAATTGAGAACCAGGATAATACTTATCTATTCATGTTTTTTTTTTGTATATTTTGAAGCTATAGTTTATTTTATGATGATTATAACGTTGATACTATATAAGCAATGTTGTTAATAATAAGGCAATGTCTTATTAAGTATGTATATCAAATTTAAAATATAATTTTCATAGATGTTTTTCTCTTATTGCAAAGCACAAACATTTTTATTTGTAAAAATATATCATAAATTTATTTTCATACTATCTCAAGTGTTTCGTGTGATTTCCTTTGTGTATCTATAAAATTTTGTAATTCTATTTTCTAAATATAGTCGGCGAGTCAGTTGCCAATGTGCCAAGGACTGCGTTCCTGGTCACGACACAAGATTTTCTTTCTATTCCATACTTGTAGACCCCCGCCCCCCCAATCTTGTATTCCAGTCATGAATATTAAGTTTAAACTAATTAAATTGGACAAAGATAATTATAGATTTTAGTTTATGGTTTGATTAGTTGAACCATTGGCTATATCATATCATAATAATATAATATTTGTTTTAATTTAAATTTAAAGAGGGGTCAAGTGTTCAAGTATCACAATATTTAATTTTTTTTTTTATAATTATGGGGAAAATAAGAGAAACGGTAAATTAAAATGGAGGTAAAAAAGGGACGGAACATGTTCGATCGGTAAAAAGCAAACGAAACAGAATAATCAAACTCTTTGCGGTCTAATATTTGTGTAAAATTTGTCTAGTTTTACCAAAGTACACACACTGGGGCTGATCCTGCTGTATATATGTATGTATGTGTGTATGTATGTATGTATGTATGTATGACATGAAATTACATGCATCATTATTATACAAATTCACATATCATGCATGCATGTTCGAGCGGTCGACTTAAATCTTTGTAGCACTGAGCAGGGATGAAAGAGAGCGTGTTACCGGCCGGCGAGGTCGTAGAGTCCATGCATATTCATATTCTGCCGCTTATAATAAATCGACAGGATCGCAATGCACTTGTTCTCCTACAGCAAGTCCAGGGAGCGTCGCGCTGTCGAACTGCAGCGAACTTCGGTACTGCCGTCGTTTGCATCGACACTGGGAGCCAGGAAAATCGCCACAGGCATCATATTCAGAAGGCGAAGGCGTCGCGAAGTTAGCTGAAAACGTGTGGCGGCAAGCGGTAGCAACGTGATGCGTCCCGCCGGTCCCGTACCCGCGCGGACTCCGGCACGTACAGCGTCGTCCACACCTCCATTGTGATGCTCTTCAGATTCAGATAGTAGCAGAGTTGAGGTCATGTTGAGCGAGGTAAATCTACACGGTTGCGTCGTACGCCGTAGAGGTTCGTTGGCAGGCTGAGTCGGGGCTAGGCGTGTACTCCGAGATGTTGGTAAAGCAGGAGAAGTTATCGAAAAAAAAAAAAGATTAGAAGCTTGGACTCCAAGTACATAAGGAAACAGAAAACAAACTGAAAACTGATATTGATTAGGATCTGGACGTGAGGTTATAAGCTAGGAAAAAAAAAAATAAAAGACGGCGAAATTAACTCATCTTATGTACACGGCTTTTTGTAGTTTAGATTAGGAATACAATTTGTATTCTTGTTTACTCCGGATTGGATTGATCTAATTAGATCATCTACACGGCTATTTATAGTAAATATGTACTAATGACGGATTGGATTGATCTAACTAGATTGCGATAATTTTCCGAGAGGAATTTTTAAGTCTAATTAGTCTATGATTTGATAATGTGGTGCTACAGTAAATATGTACTAATGACAGATTAATTAGTATCAAAAAAATTTGTCTCGTGGTTTTTGACGACGAGTTCTATAATTTATTTTTTATTAGCGTTCAAAAACTCTTGAAGACATCCTACGTAATATTTGATGTGACAAAGCCAAAACTTTTACCATTGCATCTAATGGTTGCACATTAATTGCCGATGTATCACATGCTGCATGTGCACACGCATCAAGTCAAGTTTTTTACTATAATAAGCAAATAAAATGTCAGTGTCCCATGTGCCCTCCACTTGGACGAGAAAATTATGATGGAAACGTGTTTTTATGTGTATTTTCAGGGAGGAAAACTAAACTAGTTTTGAGGACTTTGTATGGAAGCTACCGAGACACAGAAACCTTCGAAGGTGCAAACCTGAAAGATCAGGGTCAGCTTAGCAAAAACGTCGGTGTTTGACTGGCTGACTCGCGGTTGACCGTATGGTTGACTCGGTCAGCCTCTGATCCAAGCTGTCCGTTCGCATTGTTGCAGCTTCTATTTCAGGGCGCGGCACCGAATTGGTGGTCACCAATGTCTCCCTGTCCGGCTGTCCCCGATGGCGGCTAGGACGACGGGAGTCGGCGGCATGTCGTCACCAGGGTTGGGCCCACTCCCGGCCACGGCGCACCCCAAAACGTACGTGCCGCGAGGCCCTACGGCACCGGTGCCACAGTGGGGCATGACGAACTCGCCCAACCGATGCTTGAAGACAGTGGTGCATCACCTTCCGTTATGTGAGATGTCGACGGGCTAGCTTTAGGCGGCGGTAGGGGAGATCAGAGCCTGCGAGTTGCGGCGGTTGGAATAGCTCGGAACGGCGGGTCAGCGGCACGTGGCGCATGGGGCGAGTGCCATGCCATTCCATGCGGGGAAAGACAAAAGAGAAGGAAAGGAGGCCGGAGGCGGGCCTGTGGTTGCTTGCTGCGCGGACGGGCGATGACGTCCACCAATGCCTCGGCGTGCACGCTCGGATACGAGTGCTCGTGTTGTGGCGCGGGGATCGACGCCGGTTCAGTTCGGCCGGCTGGCTCCGCTGCAGTCCTGCTGCTTGCGTTCCAGATAGGGAAGAAGGCATGCTGACATGCGGGCCCAGGTGACAGCCACAATGTGTTGTCGGTGCCGTCTTTGCTGGGCTGGCGTGCGGACGGTGGTTGCTGGACTGGACTGTGGTCCTACTGGCCCATGACCATTAACCGTGGGCGGCTGCGCTGCAGGAGTATGGGTTGTGGCCCATTAACCATGGGTGAGCGCACCCGGGAAGAAAGGAGGGCCGGGCATGGTTGGGCCTTGCATGCCGAGAGCTACGGCGGGCCAGAAAGCGGAGGCAATCTGAAAATAATGGACAAAAGCGGAGCTTTTCTTCCAAAAAAACCCCTCAGGTTTTCTAAAAAAACAAAAGGATAACAAGGTTTTACCCACTATTTTTTATCCAACATATCACTTTTAAACTATTCAAGCTTAAAATCTGGAATTTCCATAACTTGTACCTTATGAAATGTACCTCTAAACTTATTTTAAATATTTGATGATTATCCGAAACTTATTTCAAAAACTTGTTCTTTTGTTAACTGAATTGTTTTGAAATTTATTTTGCACATAATGTAACTAATAATGCAAAGACGTTAAGGCAAAGAAAGTATGACTTGTAAAACTTTTAAGGAACCACATTTTCATTATCTGAACTATCAACAACTAAATAAAGCTTGAAAATTTTTATTTATTTTGTTTAATGTTTTTCAAGTTTCATCTCAAAGTAGGAATTTTGGGGTGCAGTGTGACAATGGCACCCTTACCTGCTCTCGTTGTCTCAATTTCCCATGGGTAAACCTTCGGGGTCCCTTCATGGAGGCAACGGGGAATCTGAAGGTTTGAACCCCAACAGTCATTTCGATCATCTACTATCTCATATCAGAGCCTCAATCATCTGTGTGGCTTAGGTCTTCATCTGAACTTCAGTAATCTGAATCCCGTTTCTTAATCCAGGAGTTGTCAGGAAATCTTGATGCCTATGCTGTTGATAGCTACTACTACTAGACCCTGACTCAGTGGTCGTATACTCGTATTATTGTAGCACCATTCTATGTGTGCAATTGTTTGTCATCACAAAATAAGTTTATTTTGCGTTGCACTTATCAATATTTTTTGATTTCCCGTGTCCCGCGGAAGATGCAGACGTCCAGGAGAAGAACCCGTAATTCGGCTAGGCTACTGAGCATTTTTTTTTTCACTTGAGATAAAAAAAAAAAATCCTGGTATGCCTCATTATTGCTGGCTGCGTCTGCCTACACTTCTGAGTCAACCCTCAGGTCTTCTCCCTTTGTCCTGTCGTGTCCGGTGGCCCCTTGTGGTTGCGGTTGCGTCTCGGCCATAATAAACGTAAGCCTTTCCCCACCAGTGTGACTCCAAACCAAGCTTAGCACCCGTCAAAAAAAAAAAAAAAAAAAAAAAGAGCTTAGCAGAAGTTAACGTAGGTTCCTTTCTTCTCCATAGAATCGAGAATGGGGTTGGGGACTGGCAGGATGATACTTGAGCTTGCAGATCTAGACGTAAAGGGCCTCCTCTCATGCTGAGTCTTGCTGCTGCTGCTTCTGCACATCTTGTTGATGCCGTGCTGGATTTAATTTGGCTGCTGCTGGTGGTTTCTTCCTCGTCAATCTCCTCAATCCTCCGCAGCAGCCAAGCATTTGGGGCTTCCTTCCATAAGCTCTTCTTTCGCCCTTCTGATATAGCAAGGTGCAGCACGATCTCTTTCTTTTTAATTATTTTTCATTCTCTCCTTCCAAATTGGTTGGATTATTTCAAGGTCCCGGATGCATGTCGAATGAGCTTTGTGGTACTAATCGTGATGCAAACCCATTTTGTAACCCATTTTACACGTAGAGGTCGAAACAGAGTCGTGGTCCAACGTCGTGGAGGCAGAGGCGGAGGTGGACAGAGAGGTTGTTGTAGAGAGGTCGAGGAACGTGAGCGACGCTAAGGCGACGACCTCGATGGGGATGGTATCGGACAACTCGTTCTGACTGAGGTTGAGGCGGATGAGCCTGCTGTAGTTAGCGATGGTGGCGAGGACCGTGCCCGTGAGGCAGAAGCGGTTGTTGAAGAGGGAGACATCGCGGAGGTTCGGGAGGAAGCCGAGCGACCATGATGGCATTGTGGTGGACGACGTGGAGGTCGAGCTTGTCACTGTTCGGTGAGGTGTGGTGGCGCGGTGAGCTCGAAGGAGATGGTGGATGGCGCGCGACGTCCGCGTAGCGGCCGCATGCGAGGCGGGCGGTGTGGAAGGGGTGGGCACGGTCATGGCCAAAGCGGCAGCAGAAGGCGCGGTCGCGACCAAGGCGGCGGTGGAAGGTGCAGGCGCCACCAATGCGGCCAGGTGGGCGAATTGCCAATCCAACTTCGTGTTCTGCTCGTCAAAGAGCTTACGGACCTCGTCGAGCAAGAGCTTGGTAGAAGGAGAAATCTCTGTAGGGTCAATCGAAGCATTTGATACCAATTATTAGCAGCAGGGCAGTGGGTAGAATAGAGAACCAGGGAATTGGATAAATCAGAGGAACAAAAACAGAGCAGGAATATTCGAGAGGAAGATGAACATTATTTTCTTTTTAGAATTGGGCGACTTTCATTAGTCATACGCTGAAGATTCTTGAGCAACAATTACATCGATATGCTCTGGAAATGAATTAGTAATAATCTCACCCCTTTCGTCACAATTACACCCAACAGCCGCCAATTCATGGGCAACCCTATTAGTCTCTAGGAATAAGGAAATTTGCAATCGCTAGGAGCCGCAATTCCTCCATAAGCCCACCTGCCATTGAGTTATGAAAATCATCAGAAATTATGGCCTGCTTGACCAGCACAGCATCAGTTTCCACAATCAAATTACCACTTCCCTGATTGACTGCTTCCTGGACACCCTGAATACAAGCTATGATTTCAGCATTGAAAGCATCCAGAAGGTGATCCACTCTTTCTCTTCCCGCTGTCACCACATCTCTCCATCACAGTCTGTGATCACAAAACCCCAACCACTGGCATTAGTAGCTCACAATTTACTTTCAGGGTCCCCTCCGGAAGTTTCATCCATCTCTCTTTCACATTCAGTACTGGTAATCTTGGCCCCTTCACCATTTGCAGCAGCTCCCCAACATACAAACGCACTGATTGTGCAATCAGTGCTGCGCATTTTCATTGACCTCCATTTCTTATGGAAATCCTCTCAATTCCGTCTTCATTGGTAGTATATATACTGAATTACTGATAGTGCCGAGTCCCTTGACTGTTTTTCATTTGAAAAAAAGGTAGCTCCCATCCTCATCATTCCTGCTACAGACCGGACAAAGAGTATCCAGTTTAATCCTTCTGCGCTTCAAATTTATTCTCAAGGGATGACTATTATGAGCAAATCTCCATATAAAATGTTTGATCTTATTTGGGCATTGCAATTTCCATACTTGTCCCACACCGAATCTACTTCCCCACTGCTGCTTTGCTGGGCTACAGACTGACTCCTATTGCGAATAAAATCAGCCCGGCAAACTTTGTTGGCACTTTGGACACTGAACATACCCTTTGAATCAAAATGCCGTGCCAGCATATTCGGGCAATACATGAGTATCCATAGAGCCAGGATTAGTTTAACTCATCCTCCCAAAATATGTCCCTAACCAGTTCTCTGTCCCAGTCGCCTGTTAGCGGATAGATGGGTTCAGTGACTTGCGGGACCAAAGTCTATCCACGCGATGTTTTCGGCCTCCTCGACCACTCCCTTGATAGCCATGGGTTCCATATGTTTATATTCAAGCCGTCTCCCACTCTCCAAATCACTCCTTCAATAAATCAATACCACGTAGGATGCTTTACCATGAATAAGACATCCCGCTTCTCACCTTTGCGTCTAAATAGTTGGTACCTGGGTAGTACTTGGCTTGCAAGACCCTAGTGCATAACGAGTTCAGATCCTGTCACAGTAACAGGAAGGGAAATAGCGATAACAGATTAGGATAGGTGTTTTGGTTACAGTATTCTTCATACCATCTCTACAGCCAAAGATATAATATAGTTCCATACATGGGCCAAGCCTAATCAGCGCAAAGCACGCAGCCCAATTCCAAAACCCAATAGCTATTACTAATAGTTGCCCATGTCCCTAATACATATACTCCATTTGACATGGCTACTGGGATCCTAACTAATTGTTATCTGCCTTCCATATGTACTATATATAGTCTATTAGGAATGTAAGGTCCATCAATAATGATGTTTTAAGCCACCGAATCAAGGCGGATGTACTTTAATATTCTGTATAAGATTTTTTTTTTATGATTTCTCTCCCTTTTTCTAAGTCATCTAGTAAGGATGAACGTCTCTAATTGGTAGTATAATAATAAGATAAGATAGCTTAGTATCTGTTTGCTGGTTGACATGCTTTTCATCAGGTAACCATCTCCGCGTCAAGGACCAAGCAAAGCCTCGCACATTCGCCGACTGCAGGACATGTTCAGGTTTCCCCATCTCCTTATCCGGCCAATTAATTTCAACGTAGTGGATAACCCCAGCCATTTTTGTGGATGCTTCATTGTTCAGACCCACAAGGACCATTTCCAAACATGGTCCAAGTACTCTGTTTCTGACTAAGACAATTCCCACTAAAGGTTTCATACAGTTTTCAATCTTGTTTTTTCAATCTTGTTAATTGTTATATGAGATGCCACATAGATAAAAACGATGACGTGGCAAGAAATTTACAAAGAGAGAGAACTTGAGGGTGTCATCAGGATGAAACTAGCATTAAGGGCTATATTGTTTCATTTTATATATCGTAGTGTTCAATCCTATGTGTATCGTGATTTAAAATACTATGAATAGTCTATGAAACCACAAAATAAAATATACACTGAGAGACCTTTTTATTCAATGGCCTAAAACCCTTTTAAGTGACGTGGCAGCTAGAAACCACATATAAAGCTTAGGACTAGAAATGGCCTATGCATCACTTGTCATGCCACCAGTTTGTCCTATGCCACCATTCGTCCTACTTTTTATGGCCTGTTTTACCTCCATAGCCGCAGAACAATTTTTGGAAGAACGAACATTTGAGTCTACTCTCCGTGTGACCATGTCAATGACAAAGATGCAAACCTTCCATTCTGCAGATGGATCCTTGTACTGGGGGCAGATATAGCATGGATAATGCAGAGTCAATGAAAATGTCATATGATTTATTGAAACAAATTACACATGACTTCTCCGAGCAACTTGGTTGTGGCACGTATGGAATGGTTTTCATGGTATGATTCAAAACCAATAGCAATATGGCTTACTACCGTTCTAATATATTTTGTGATTGGATACGTAAGACATCTCTGAAAGACATGATAAAAAGATTATTGTTTCCTCTTCTATAATACATGCGGCGGGGAAGGTGGATTGGGCTCGGAGGATTGGAGGAGGAAGGTGAGGGAGGGGGGCGGCGGCAGCGTGCGGCAAGGGTGGCGACGCAGGGGCCGGTGGCGGAGCAGGGTGAGGGAGAGAGAGAGCGAGCGCGGGAGAATAGGAAATAAAGGACTATCGCCCAATTACTTCTTAATTGATCCGATTACAATCACCCTAATATTTATAGTCCCGAGTGGACTCTAAGAGGCAAGGAATCCTTATCGACCGGATCCATCCTTTACAGATCAACTTATTCTAAAAATATATAATAAATAGCTAATTAAGATAACTGCGTATAGAGGCGGGCCGCGGGCGAGGTGGCACCGGCGGCTGGGGCGGCGTGCGGTCTTGCGCGGCCTCTTAGGGTTTGGGGTGGCCACGGCCCACGCCGTTGCTCTTCTCTTTTTCTAGGCCTTTCGACCCAATAGCTACTTTTCTCCATGTCATGTCTGATGCACGTGTGATAGAGCTCCCTCCTTCTCCGCTCGACGCGTCTTCATGGCGAAGTGCAAGCTAGCTGTTGGTGCCTTCAGGTGGCAAAGCTCCTCCCCTGATCTCCTCCAAGAAGCAACTCAGTGTGCCATTTATGAAGTAGGTGCCGTCCCTGTCGTTTTCCCCAAACTTTCCCTTGAACGCAAAGCAGTATTGCAGGATGCCGATATATCCAAACATGAAGTAGGAAGTAGCAATTACTGGAGGGACAAGGCCTAGATGAATCATTGTGTCGATGTTGAATTTAAATTACTCGTGGTGGTTTATGGAAGCTATGAAATATACTGTCGGTTTCACATCCACAATCACTGGTATTAATCTCCAAATCGTTGATGTTTTACGTGCTGAAGGTGTTATTAAGAGATCAATCAGAGTTCCAAACATGCCCAAATCAGCAGTGAGTGGTATGAGCCCAGTGTTGACATTATTTACCTGAGCAATTATATGAGGCACTGGGCAACCCAGTTTCCCTGTTTTTCCCCATAAGGATGTGTGATGGCATATTAGAGGTTCCTTCCACTGTTACACTATGAACTCCGAGGGCCAATAGTTCAATTCACTGCAGTCCTCCTTTATCCAGTTCTTGAATTAGATCTTGTAGGAGTGTCGATGCTGCTGGTAGGTAGAGATGACTATCATAGAAAATCAGGCCATCCTCCATGGTCCAAACTGCTGATTCCTGCCCTGCCTGAATGGTAGTATACATTTTTCTGAGGTCGTGCTGTTGTTCAACTGCATGCCAAATATTGGTGAAGATTGAAGCTCCACTGTCAATAATGAAATCTAGGGCATTTGGCAGTCGTGCTCTGCTAGATTTGTTCATAGTGCTATCAGCCATCTCAGGTGGGGTAGTTGCACGTAACATGGGTGGAGGAGCCGATAATGCCCAAATAGTTGACTGAATACAATGTTGTCGTTGTGCTGTTAGAGTGTGAAAACGTCCATTGTTTATATAATGTAGTTCTAGATCTGAGAAATCCCAAGTGATTCTACCAAGTCCCACTAGCTATAGGGCTCCTAGAATAACATCGATGTTGTTGCCAATATCCAATAAAAAGGCATTGATGTCAAAGATATCACTTGCAATTCTTAATGGCATATTAAAGGATGCGCGATGACATGTTGCCTTGTTTCTGCTGCCCACCAGGATAGGTGTGTCAATGCACTACTCGTTGAGTCCTATGGCGTGTGCCAAATTGATATCCATGATGTTGTGTGTTGACCCTGAGTCCACTAGTGCTATCACGCGTGTCCCATTAATCATCGCTTCCAGGTACATTGGTGAGGCTCCATATACCCCTGAGTGTGGTTTCCCGATCATCATCATCATACTTTCCAGAATTTTATCTGCAGCATAGTCATTGACCACTGTAATTTCAAATAGCATCTTACATTTGTGGCCGTGTGAGAACAGTTCATCACAGTTGAAGCAGAGGCCCGCCTATCGTCGAGTTGCCATCTCATCCGCTGTTAGTCGTTTGAAGGGTCGATGTGCTGGTGGAGTCTCCATTGTTTGTGGCACCACTGGCGGTGTGGTCACCGTCGCTGTAGTTGTTGTCAATGATCGTGGCGGTGGGAAGCGCCCTTGTTTTGATGCAGTTGACTTATTAGCATCGGCCATCACTGCCAAGCGTCGTTCATAGAAACGTGGAAGTGACATAGCTGTTTCCATGTCTTGTGGGTTTAGTAGCTCAACATCTGTTTTCAATGGTTCGAGCAGGCCTGCTGCGAATATGTTGACTTGCTGCAATTTGTCCAAATGTCCCACACGAGCGACCAACTCTAGGAAGCGCTCTTGTGTAGTTGTTGATGGAGCCCTTTTCTTAGTGCTGCTAATCGCCCAATGGGTTACGATGAGTTGGTGGTCCGAATCGTTAATTGACACATTTAGCAAAGTATCCCCAACTCATGTCGTGATGCTCCTGTGAAAGTGTCATATGCCACTGGCATGCAATTCCAGTCAAATGATAAGATGCATACCATGTTTTCTGGTCCTCTAGGGTATGTTGTCCTTTGAAGAATTGCTCACACCGGTTGAGCCATGGAAGTGGGTCTTTCTTCCCATTTATGTCGCAAAAGACAGCTTGTGTGGGTGAATCTCTAGGCCCTGGAATGTGCCTTATGCCGGCGACGCCGTCTTCTCCTTGGGCTTAACGTTGATGTCGAGCAGCAATTTGTTCTCCAACTCGACAGCTAGTTCAGTCGTAGTAGATGAATTGGATTTTGTTACTTGCTCCTTGATGTACTCGCTAGCAGCCTCCACCACCTTGTTCTTAGTCGAAGCTTCCAAAGCTATCACCATGTTTTTCCTCATATATTCGAGGTTCTCCCTAGTGGCGTTGGCAGATTGCCCCAACTCTAAGGTGGAGAGACAATTGCCGAGGTCACTGAGTTGCTCGGTGACGTTGTCAATCTTGGTGAGCACCGATCTCTCGAAGTCCTGAAGAGTTTCCTGATTGCGTCGGCGTCCATGATGGTGATGGTGGTTCAGATTTGGATCTCTGATACCAGTTGTAATACATGCAGTGGGGAGAGTGGATCAGGCTTGGAGAATTGGAGAAGGGAGGTGAGGGGAGGGGGCGGCGTGCGCCCTAGGGGGAGGCGGCGGCACAGGGCGAGGGAGAGAGAGATCATGAGCGTGGGAGGATAGGAAATAAAGGACTTCGCCCAATTACTTCTTAATTGATCCGATTACAGTCTCCCTAATATTTATAGTCTCGAGTGGACTCTAAGAGGCAAAAAAATCCTTATCAACCGGATCCTTTCTTTACAAACCAACTTATTCTAAAAATATATAATAAATAGCTAATAAAGATAACTGCACGTAGAGGTGGGCCCACAGGCGAGGTGGTGCCCACCGCGGCGCCAGCCGTTATGCCAGCGGCTATGGCGGCGTGCAGCGCGCCCCCTTAGGGTTTAGGGTGGCCACGGCCCACGTCGTTCTCTTCTCTTTTTTTGGGCCTTTCAGCCCAGTAGCTACTTTTCTCCATGTCATGTGTGGTGCACGTGTGACATCTTCCCTTCCATTTCTCATTTCTCTCTCTGAGCCCACCATACATATATGATTTTGACAAACAAAATCTATTTTTATGCATAGTTTTGAAAACCGCTCTTACCCACAGATTGTAGAAACGAGGCACTCATAGCTTTACTTTTCATCCCCTACTCTCTTACACGCTAGTCAAGAACTCCCGTCACAGCAACATTAGCACTTTCTCCCACATCCTTTGGCCCTCTTTCATAGGGTTTGAGCTTCACTAAAAATGGTAGAGTCAAGGAAAACCACATTTTAGTGGCTTCGACTTCTACACATAAATGGCTTTGGCTTCAATGTCTTTAGCTTGGAAGCCATTCTCATGTATGAACATTTGTGAAGGCTTATGATTAAGCCAGTTGTAGGATCATGATGGCCAACTAGAGGGGGTGAATAGTTGTTTCTAAAAATTAATCACACAAGGTAGCCAATTCAATAGCGGAAGTGAACTAACAGTCTAGCTACGACTACACCTCTCTATCTAAATTTGCTAGCACCCTTACAAAAGATAGGCTAGAGAGCAACTAAGGATCTAAAGTTAGTGAGAGCTCTTCCTAAACAAGTCTAGTATGCAAGATCAATCAATTTTAGCAGCTAAACAAGAGCAAACGCACGGGAGCTCCTGCATATACTAGTGAGAACGCTAAAAGCACAAGCTCAACAACACAGGACCAATATATTGCAAAGAGATTAACTTGAGTTGAAAAGGCAACCCACAATGTAAAGGTTGACACACAATGTTTTACTGTGGTTCAGTGACTTGTCAGTCACCTAGTCCACGTTGAGGTGTGTTCTAGGATTGCCCCTCCTCTTGTTAGCTCCGAGCCCACAAGCACTGGACTACCTCACTGGTAGGCTCCACTTGAGCACTAAACTTTGAGCCTGCCGAATCAACTAGACAACCACACAAGCCTCAATTTTACTAGAGATGCTCTTTGCCTTCCTCCAGCGGGGATGAGCACAATGCCCCTCACAGAACCAACTCTGGAGCACCACACAATCTTCTTGAGTGCTTCATGGAGACAGAATCACCAAGCCGTTTAGGAACCAGCAAGCTCCAAGAGTAAAAGCAATCCACACTTGCACGACGACCACCTAGTGCCACAAGTAATCTCTCATGCAAAGATTCGCACTAGTGGAGCACACTCACTCTCCAAATGTTGCCCTCAAGCAAAGAGTATGAGAGAAGGTGCTCTCCCAAAGTGTATAATGTTAGAGTGGCCAAGAGAACTCCCCTCAACTGGGCAACCCACCATATATAGAGAAGCCCTTCAAAACTGGCTGTTATTGCCCTGAAATGACATTCCTGGACCGTCAAGGTACAAGTCCCGGACTGTCCGTAGTTGACATCAACTAGCCGTTAGGTTCAAAACTTTGACCTGTGGACAGTCCGTCCTACTGGGCCTAGACTGTCCATCGATGATAAAAAGTCCACTATATATAGTACGATTATCTATTCTAAAAAGTCCTAGCTTATATCTTTGCCTCTCGCTTTCCATTCCATCTCATCTTCTCTTCTCTTTTCTTTTCATCTCACATGTGAAGCACTTGATCACTTGTGGCGGCCACCACCTTCACTTCTTCTCTTTTCATCTCACATGTGGAGCACTTGATCACTTGTGGCCACCACCACCTTCACTTTGATCCTCCTCTTGACCTTGATTTAGACCACCCTTTCTCTAATGCTATACATTTAGCAATAGGGTTAGTCTATAGCCAAAACCAAACTAGAGACTTTTAGTAACTTTGTTATTCAAAACTTTTCTAGCTGAAATTATTTACTTTTTCAAAATGTTGTTTGAAGTAGTTAATTTTTGAAATTCAAGTTTTGAGTCGATAAAACAAATCACACGAAAAAGATGACAAAAATAAAAGTTGTAGATCTCAAAAAATTATAGAACTTTATAGTTGATATTTTTTCATTTAAATATATTTTGTCATGGAACATTATGTTTCAAATTTCTCAAATTTAAAATTTAAAATTTTCAAATAACCTCAGATCAAACAATCTCAGATAGAGAAACAACTAAAGTAAAAGTTATAGATCTCAAAAAATTAAACAACTTTATAGTTGATATCTTTTTAATTTAAAAATCATCTTGTCATACAAAACTATAGTTGAGTTTGTCACATTTGAAATTCAAATTTTTTAAATAACCTTAGATGGAGAAACAACCTAAATAAAAGTTGTTGATCTTAAAAAAAGTTAAGCAACTTTGTACTTTAAAACTTTTTATTCAAACTCGTTTAGGCCTCGGACACCCAACTTAAACTCAATTTGATATAATATGAGGAGGTCCGAAATCAGTTATGGACACAAGTGATAAAGGGGTGAAGTTGTAGAGGAGGCTATGGGTGAGAGTGTAACACCTCAGCCCGTTAGAAGCCTGTAACTGTTGTGAAGTTGGCCCATGTGACCCAAATGATGCATGTGTGGTTGTTGTTGGTGGGTTTAGTACCACCTTAGAAGTTTAGGAGGGTGGGGTCAGCTTATAAGCCTCGTCATTTTAAACGTAACTGTTGGTAATTTTAACGTCACTTCGCGTTAAGTTGTCATCCCTAACATGATGCCAAAACCCAAGGATAAAAATAATCTACACGCACCGACTCTAATAATAATATTATAGAATATATCAGCAAGCGCCTGAGATAATTCTTTCATTGTAGCATTTCACCCGGGAAGTATTCCGAGTATCGTTTATTTATTTTATGAAGGATAAAGAAGAACTTCTATTCATTTGGAGTAAACAATTTATAAGGACTAAGAAGAATATAAATGTGCAAACCTATCATAGCCAACTATACTAATGCTTTAGCAATAAATAGTCAATAATATGATAAATGATAACTGAGTAAATGAGGTAAATGGTATTCCAGAGATAGAATATAGAGACTCACTAAAGTAGTAAAACAACCTCGCGATCGGGCTAGAGTAAAGGAAACCTATGTAATTACTAAATATAGAGTCTACAGCCTACGCCATATTACATATTCTCATCTATAGTATAACCAACTCAGAAAATATCATAAGGAGCATCAACTAATGAGGATTTTAAGACACAAGGGTCACCTCCTTCGCGACCGTACTCTGCTAGTCCTACGTATGGGGGGTGGACTATAGAGGAACCAACGCAGCTGTCACCTGCGCGGACTACCACACGTCCCGGCACATTAGGGTGCCTCCGTAGGTACACAATATATCTAGACACCACGTCTACATAATGCATACCACCTAACTCACTCGAGTATCTTGAATCAGCGCTTTTACGGTCATACGACAATAATCATCATCAATCTCAACTATATCAAATATGTAACTAGAATAAACTAAGAACTGAATAAATAGCAATATATTAAAATAGAACAAAATCATAATGAGATATAAGATAAAATTACCGATCTCCAGACGAACAGATCTGGAATCCCGAGCGTAGCGCCCAACTCTACTCGAACCTTGCAAGACGCCTAAACTAAGAACTTGAAGAACTAGAGCTCTACTTCTAATCTCTGGAAACCCTAACTTCTGTCTACTCTTGACAAATGAAGCAGGAGGAATGAATTGGTTCCCTCTGAAGGGGGGGTCTGCCTCTTTATTTATAGCCTGGTGGGATGAACGCGAGCCGCAGGATCAAACCGACTTAACCAAGGGCCGAGATGCACCGTGGGAGGCGGTGGAGGAAGCTTCCAGAAGGGGAGGCCAAATCCTAGCCTCAGGGGGTCGGGCGGCGCCATGGTGGGGCCAGCCGGCCCCACCTGGTGTTTGCTACGGGTCCCGCTGCTTCGGGTGTCTTCTAGATTCGTTCCGGTCCAGATGGCGATTTTTTCCGTCGCGGTTAAGTTTTGTAGCAAATATGCACTCTAATCCCTCTTTTAAGCTTTTCTGAGTAATTCCCTGAAAAATAGACAATTCACCAAAACTCGTGGAATTTGTTAGTAATAACCCCTATGTTTCTATTATTGGTTCTTTTCAAGTGATAGTTGACGGTATAGAATTTGTACTTAATGACCGTCAACAGTAACCCTTTTACACGAAGCGAGGACAAAGTGTAAGCGAGATGCTACGCGTATGCAGGCCGTTTCACGTGCGGAGGTGGCCATGTAAGCAGTTTTTGGACGTGGGGTGTTACAGATGGTATCAGATCATCAACCCTTGTTGCACGTTGTCCGTGGAGGGGTGTACCAAGTGGTGGTCCTAGACGTCTGCCACATAATGTGGTGAGCTGCTAAGGGCGTCAGCCCTTAAGGGGGGTGAATGTGACACCCCAGCCCGTTAGAAGCCTATAGCTATTGTGAAGTTGCCCTTGTGACCCAAGTGGCGCATGTGTGGTTGTTGTTGGTGGGTTAAGTACCACTTTGGAAGTTTAGAAGGGTGAGGCTCAGCTTATGAGCCTCGTCGTTCCAAACGTAGCACCTCCGGGTTAACGCTTTTACACAAAGCGAGGACAAAAGTGTAAGCGAGGTGCTACGCGTATGCAGGTCATTCCACATGCGGAGCTAGCCATATAAGCAGTTTTTGGACAGGGGGTGTTACAGAGGGAGATGTTGTAGGTTCGAAACACGCTAGCTATGTGCCGTGTGATTTTATTAGGAAAAATACACGACTTTTTGTGATTTTTTACTATTTTTTAATCTAAAATCGTGATTTCTAGAAAATGATTTGAAGGGATGGCTATCATTACCCGTCCCTACAAATCCAATTTGTAGGGTGGCTGGCCAACCATCTCTACAAATCAGCGATTTGTAGCCACATAGGGGTGGTTGGAGAAACTGCACTTACAAACAGTCACGAGGCACCCCTAAAAATTTTATCTATAGTAGTGTCATAATCAGAATATATGAGCAACACCAAAACTCACCAAAACTAAAAATCGAACTATATGTACCCCATCTTAATGAGATCTCTGATGAACAGGGCACAAATGCAAATGGAGAAGAGGTTGCTGTGAAGGTACTTAATGACATGGCTTCACTTGATGATAAGCAATTCAACAATGAGTTCCAGAACCTTGCGAAACTCGATCATCGAAACATTGTAAAATTAAAGGGGTACTGCAATGTATCAGAACCAGTAGTTTGGGAGCACAATGGAAGACAAGTTGCTGCTGAAAAACTGCATGTGGCGCTTTGCTTCGAATACGTAAACAATGGCAGCCTTGGGAATTATATTTCAGGTGATTATTAAGTTCATTTCTCTATGCTACACCTGTAAAATTAAGTTGTTTCATTATGATACATTTTGACATTCTTTTGATTGTTCTCCTTTTACAGATGAAAAACAAGGACTTCATTGGCACATTCGTTACAAAATAATTAAGGGTATTTGTGAGGGTTTAAATTACCTTCATAATGGGCTGCAGGAACCTGTATTGCATTTAGACTTAAAACCTGATAATATATTGCTAGACAAGGAAATGGTACCCAAAATTGCAGATTTTGGTTTATCAAGACTAATTGGAGATGAAAGAACAAAACAAACAATGAATAAGGGTATTGGAACACAGTAAGCTCGATGCCTTTTGTCGAGACACATATCTTGCCTCTTTATTAATGACTATATTAATTGATTGCAAATAGTAGAAGTTTTCGGACCTCATTATCATACAACTATTCTAATTGGTAATATTCTACAATCTTACTTATCTATGATGACATGCAGGGGATACCTGCCACCAGAGTACACGAAATGCCAATTGCTCTCACCTGCATTTGACATATTTAGCTTGGGCGTTATAATTACAAAGATAATGATGGGAAGAGAAAGCTACCACGATATTGCTGATATGCCACCTCGGAAACTTGTCAAGCATGTACGAATATATGATTTGTTTTCTTATACCGACCTTCGGAAAGGAAACAAAACACTACCTTACAGGGCTCTCCATATCGTCCTGACTCTATGTTCTAATTTTGGAGGTACATACTAATTGGAAAAAGAGACTTCAGGACGAAATAGTGGGACACAGATCACTGCTCGAAGTATACTGTGAAGAGGTGAAGACTTGTATTGAAGTAGCATCGAAATGTTTGATGGAGGATCGGCAGCAAAGGCCTAAAATACAACAAATTGTCGCTACATTGAATGAAACTGCGGAGATGGAACAGGTGCGGGCTCAGATTGCTTTCCTTTTCTACTTCAACCATCCAAAAAAGAGTCATTCTAGTTTTATTATAAGCCAAATTATCTTAAGTTTGACAAAAATTCTAAAACACATACTGATATTTGTATTACGATATTTATATTTCCAATAAGTTTGATATATAGATCCATCCTATAATATTTTCATAATATGGCTCTTTGGTGTCATCCTATACTGAAAATGATTTTTTATAGTAGAACCTAGACTAACTTGATTTTTAGGACAGTGGAAGTGCAGAAATTACATAAAGCATATTGGATGCAAAGACTAGAAATTTTAAGAGACACAACTTCCACGGAAATTAACAGAAAATTTTGGGGCTACATCCAATAAATTAAAGGTTCTTATATTTACTCTCTTGCATTGCACTTAGGTGAGTCGGTTAGGTGGCTTCAGTAGCACTCATCATATACTGATTTTGAATCACCGTAGGAGCAAATTTTAAGATAGAATTTAAAAAATTCCCTCGTGTCCATGCCAAAGCTAAGGCCCGACCCAGGTCGCTCTCATGGGCTACGGTGCTGTTGTGCATGGGTGGGACAGGAATTTGGAAATTTTCTTAATTACTCTATAACTTTTTATACCAATCTGTTGTTCCTCTTTTCATTGCTTCTATGTCCCCTCTCCTGTTTAGATTCACTAGTTAAACTTTAGTTTGCTAAAATTAGTTGCGGTTGATTCAAACAGCCCAACTAAAATTTTAGCTAAAAGCCCCTTAGCTAATGGGAACCCCGGTATCTCATTAGTTGTTCTAACCTTGCTGAAACCAGCTAAAGTGGTGAAAAATGAAATATTACCCGCACACTTGAGACTGCCCGACTGTGCACGCTCGTGCTGCATCCCTAGCTGTCGTTAACGCTGTAAATCTAAAAAATCACTCCTATGGGGACTTAAACTTAGGACCTCAGATGTTACTGAGACAACTACTTGACTACAGGCCCTTTTGCTACTTTTTTACTTTTCTTCCATTGTTATAGAACTTCCTCCGGTCGTCCGCTTTCATCCTTGGGATTGCATCCCTCGTTGTAAATTGTGATGCAAGATTGTTTTCCTGGCAGTTTCTCGATGGGCAGTTCGTCCTCACACCTAGGAGTAGCATCACATCCGTTTCTGCATCAGGTTTGTGTTATTTAAATACAACAGGTACATACTTTTTTAATAAAAACGCATATATACTCCTCCAGTCCCAAAATAAGTGTGCATGTCGCATTTAGAGCTCAACTAATCTCAAATTTAACTAGATTTTGTAGAAAATTATATTATATTAATATTTGTATCTTTAATTTAAATAGGGTTACTATAAAAATATATGGCATGACTAACTAATTGTGCTTATATAGTTTCATAAGCATTAGTACATATTTGATTAAACTTTAAATTAGTTTACTACTCGAAATATGACACATTGTCACATGTCCAACACGGAGAGTGACCACCACGGCAAGGACGAGCCAAAAGAGGCCCTAAAAGGGGCGCCATCGCCTCTGGCGGGCCCCGCGGCCTGCCCTAGGGCAGAGAGGAGGGGTGTGCGCCAGGGCAGCTGCCCTGCCACTGCCGCCACCTTCCGTTTACATCCCCGCCAACTACCAAATCTAGTATTTATCATTTTAGGTATAATTAGTTGTAGATGGAAAATTAGAAGTTGATTGATAGAGAGAGGAATCCGTGTTTGATAAGAATTCCTCCTTCTTGCTTAAGGGGCAAGTCCAATCGGGACTATAAATAATAGAAGCTTATAATTGCATCAATCAAGAAAGTATTGGATAAAGGCTCTCTATGTCCTCCTCTTTCTCTTCCCTAGGCTGCAGCCGCCACCCTCCCCCTCTCTACGTGCACCGCCATTGCCTTCCCAGCCGCCGCCCCCATGTACCCCTAACCCTAGCGCGCCGTCACCGGGCCAACACCCCATGCTGTCGTCCTCCTCACTGTCATCGTAGCCCAACCACCCTCCCCGCCGTGCTGTTACAGACATGCACTTCTTTTGAGACGGATGCAGTATTTGTCATTATCAATCAACATTCCTTATTTCATCTTTTTTCGCAAAACACTATACATATGTGTGTATATTTATATGGTAGATCGACGATTTACCGAGGCGGTTGGATTGCCCGCCGAAGTAAATCGAATGAAGAAAACAAAAAAAAAGCCCTAAGCCCAAACAAAGCCCGCCTTGCACTTGGGCTGCCCGCTGCCACCCAGGGGTTCCTCGATCCACCGTCAGGGGAGCCGAATCAAGCCACCACGGGAGCGGATCCGGCCACCACGGTCACAGATCCGGCCACCAGCGGTGGATCCGCCCGCCATGATCATGGAGCTGGTCACTAGTGGTGAATCTAGCCGCCACGGTCGCTGAAGGAGATTGGGGAGGAAGGCCAGCTGTTGCCGATGCAGGAGCTCGGGGGAAGAGGGACGCTGTTGTGGAGGTGAGGCCGCACCACTCGCTCACGCCGCATGGCTGCGCCGCTCTCCCCTGCTGCGCCACCTCGCCTCTTGCTTGCGCCGGGGAAGGTCGCGCCACTTACCCACGTTGGGTCACCCGCGCCCGGTAGGCCGTGCCGCGCACTCGCCGCGCGGGGAAGGCTGCGTCGCTTGCCCCTGTCTCGCCGCCACAAAGCTGCAAGCCTGGCCGCCGCATAGGGAGGCCTTGCCAGAATGACATGCTGCTCGCTCGTGCTGGGAGGCTCACTCGCTCGCACCGGAAGGTAGGGAGAGAGAAGAGAGGGAGAGAAAGTGAGAGAGAAGTGTGATGGTTGAGTAAGGGAGTGAGAGTAAGGGAGAGAGTTAGAGTTTAATATGGTCGCGGTATATATATTAGGAGCCCGTTATCAAGCTTAGATCGGTTGTCTGGGCCTAATATTTACCGAGACGGACCTTATTATAACGTAACTGCCTTGGTTAATATACTTACCGACGTTAGAATAATCTCCTCGTTAATCTATATTAATCGAGCCTGCCTCGGTTAATCTATTTTTCTTGACGATTTCAGCAAACCACCTTGGTTAATGAAAAATGACCGTCTCTGTCCACCTCTTAATGCCTTGCAAAAGATTTTTTTTATAGTAGTGACGCGCGTTGCCACCCTGAGTCCGCTTGGGCGAGCTTCAGGTTGTGCCGGCCTTGCTGATGTATTCCGCAGCCGCCTTGTTCAGCTCGCCGGCCCTCACCCTGATCTTGGCACCGACTCATGATACAGCCACCGGTGGGTGGAATCAGGTGTGCTTGTGCCCGAGCACGTGTTCCCCGGCGGCGGTGACCGGCCGTTCGGTGCTCCAACAAAAAAATGCAGCTCGTGTCGGAACCAAACGGTACACTACTACGTACTGTACTATCTGTTTGGGATCAAGTCCAGCATACTTGACACTAGAATACTGTACACGCGTATGACATGCATGTTTCCAGCTGGCATGCAGAGACAGAGGTGTAGTGCACGTACGCATAGCACCGTTTAGGAGGAAGGAAGGTAAACGGCAAGAGGCACACAAATGTCAGGTCTGTCATACCTTGCAGAGACGTGTATCTGCGGTCAACTGCAGGCATGCATCCAAATTCAGAACCGTAGAAAAACCGGATCCAACTCATGATACGTACGTACAACAAGCCGTGAAATTTTCTTTAACCTTAATCAAGAATTGTTTATTTTCTAATTTTGTTCGTACATGTGATCCATACGCGATGGCCGCCAGGTGGAGATCTTCCAGGTGGTCCCCACTCGTGCCGCCTGCTTCGCGTGCTTCCTCGCTTACCCGATGCTCTGCGAGAAAGCAGGGGTCTGTAGTCCCCGTTCAAGCCATGTCCTATGGCTGGAGGCCCGAAGCACAGCTGCACAGGACTCACTACCTATCTTTGATACTTGGCTTTTCTGTTACGGTTCATACTCTCATGCTGCAATTTCTAGTCACAAATGCATTTTAACTTTTGATATTACGGCTATATCGTTTAGCCGTTGATCAGCATGCAGCTAGCGTGTATACATGTCAAAAAATTAACATAAGATTAACATCAAGTCTAAATATTCTTACTGCAAACTGGCAGCTACATCTGACATATTTGATCAAGCTACAGAAGTAGGTTATCTATGATGTTCCTATTATATACAAGCATCAGATTCGTCAATAGAAGGTATTTTAGAAATACAATATTACTCTATTTAGTCCACAATCCACAGACCTAGTAGACCACCAAAGCTATGGCAGACATTGCACACCCTCGACCAATCCTGAAGCGTGTCTGGTGAGTATTGTTAGAGTCTTAAGTTAACAAACTAACTGAATCCATTCCACAAAGATTTGAACATATAGAAAAACGGAGAGCCAATCTAAGGCATTCCAAAAGAGTTGTTTAATTTACGACTTGTGCATGCTCACCAAAGGCATTATGCTGCATTTATATTTGTGGATTACTAAAGGCATCCTATCGTGTAATAGGAATGTAGGAATCACATAGATTGAAGGAACAGCAATGCAACATGCCCGCATACTTTAAAGAAATGTCAACCAAGATTTGAAAACGTCCAACAGATACGTTTTTTCCTATAAATCTATCCAGACAAGGCAGCACATGCATTGAGATGCATTCTTGTTTTCTGAAAAATTATATAATAAAGAAACAAAAATGCAATTATAAGTGCAGTTTGGGACAGTTTAAAAAGGTTTTAGACAGATGGATAACAGTAGTATTGATTATTAACATCAATTGTACTACTGACCCTTTTCTCTTAAACATTACACATTTCACAAGGCTAGGAGGGACAATAATGAACCAATCGGATAATCTGACCTCAAAATTATGCGCTAGCGCTAGGACCATAACTCCCCACCACCTAGCATTCGATGGGAGCATAGGTCATAGCTTACAGTCCAATTCATTACTGTATAATCTAGTCAGCTCCTTTTGTTTTACCTTTCGAGTAACATCTTTATTCCATCTTTGCATCTGCATCACCAGAATATCCTTGAATCATCAATTCTGGCTAACATGAAACACTGCAATGCACGACACAATGAACAATGATTTCACATAGGCAAAGCATCGATCACTTCATGTGCACACCTTGCGTCGCTCGCCTGCGGCAAGGGATGAGCGGGGAAAGCGACGTAGCGACTGGCGAGCGTGTTGGCTATGCTGGTGCTGCTGCCTCCGCTTCTTCCGCTGCAGGCTGTGACGGAGCTCAGCATGATCGGAGGAGGCTCGGAGCCGCCGATGCACGCTGGCACCGCATCTACCACTGCCGCTTTTCTCCCTGTGGCCCTAGTGGCTGGCACTAGTAGCAGACGCGAACCAAGCGGTCCTGCCACTGGCGGTGACGCCAAGGCAGGAGGGTGGCGTCGGTGTAGCCGGGATGAGGGGTAGGATGGAGGGGGCAAGAGGGTGTAGCCGGGGTGAGGGGTAGGATGGAGGGCGCAAGAGGAAGGAGGCGTGGAGCGCGGCGGGACACTAGAGGAGAAAGGCGAGGCGACGAAGGCAGCAAGTGACATGGCGTGCCTTCGTGGTCGTTAGCAGCAGAGGGACCACCGGCGCCGAGCGGTCTGGTGAGGACACGTGCGACAGGTATAGGTTCAGCAAGCGCGGATGCATGCTCCCAGAGTGCTGCGATTTTTGAGCATCTCCAGCAGCTCCGTTTCTCATCCCTCATCCCTATAAATCTACCATATTAGGGGAGATAAGTTAATTTTACTCCTCCAACAGCTCCCCTATATAATCCTCTTTTATTGGTGATCACCAATATATCCTTCATCTCCCCTCATATAAAGGGGGAGTTGCATCTCCTCCAATAGCTGGGGTCCACCACTAGCTTTCACTATCTTCCACACCATGCATGACTATCACCTTCTTTTGACAGGTGGACCCTATATGAATTGGGGAAGATTATTGGTGATCTGTTGGAGCACCTCCCCCAATAGCCTAGAAAAACAATATTGGTGATCACCAATATCACTCTATTGGGGATGAAATATTGGTGAGCTGATGGAGATGCTCTTATATTCGTGGTTGAAGGATCTTACTTATTATATTATATTATTATTATTCTCTCTTTTTATGTCTGAATACAATTACGCATAACTACTCTCTTACATGTGACGAAATGCTGTGCAATTAGAAAGCGGCCGTGAAGCCAGCAGATCTATTCACACAGAGAGGAGGTCCAACTGCCCAACAGCGACGCCGAGGAAAGTACCATTTAGTCAATTGGAAGACATTACAGATAATTTCTCCGATGATAGGTTAATTGCTGTAAGCGACTTTGCAAAAGTGTACAAGGTATGATCAAAGTTTACATTTTCAAGCTAGCCATTATTCAAAACCAAGTACCAAATGATCCAAGTTCTGGGTTTACTAAAATAAGATTTTACATAGGGAATTTATGAAGATGGGACAATCATCGCAGTGAAGCGCCTCTTTAATACTATACATCTGGATGATACGGTCTTGCAGCGAGAGGTTACGAACCTTTACAATGCCCAGCATGAAAATATTGTGGAGTTAGTTTGCTTCTGTGACGAAACAGAAACGGAAATTATAGAACGCGACGGAAGAAACTTTGTTGTTGAGATAAAAAACAGGGCACTTTGCCTTGAGTATGTCCAAAATGGAAGCCTTGATCGGTATATTCCAGGTATGGCATAGCAGATTCTTAGTTAATGTTATTTTAAACTTGAAAGCTTGGACACGTACAATATTGTATTTGCTTTGCTTTTGCATGCAGACGAATCTTGTGGATTAGATTGGTGCACACGCTACAAAATAATTAAGGGAATTTGTGATGGTTTAAGACACCTTCACGAGGGACGGCCCAGTCCTATTGTTCATATGAACCTGAAACCCCCAAACATATTGCTTGATGAGAACATGACGCCTAAAATTATAAGTTTTGGTCTGTCAAGAATGTTGACCGAAGGAAGGACCCCTATGACAGCTCATGTGAATGGATCAATGTGGGTGGCCACAATTTGTCGTGGCTTTTGCCCTTTGACTGTTACTAAATCGCATTTTCTTTTACCAGAACCGTGTCTGATATTATGATGTTCTGCAGAGGATACATGGCGCCAGAGTACATTGATAAAGGAGTAATCTCAAAAAAACAGGACATATACAGCCTGGGTGTAATAATGGTGGAGATGATCACAGGATACAGGCGTTACAGAGTTTGCACAAACAAAAGACTCTGACGACTTTGTCGAACTTGTAAGGGGCAGAAACAGCCTTACTTTCATTGTCTTTTACTAAGACCAACAGGCATTTCGTGTAAGAACTACGAATATGCATGGATATTTTTCTTGTCCAACGATCGATCTTACCTTGCGCTGTTAACTCGATCTGTAGGTACATGGAAAGTGGAGGACAAGGCTACAGAAGGGGGCATCTAAGCTGGGCCGGTCGGTGAAAGGATATTGTCAACAACTGAAGAGATGCATCCTAATAGCACTGCAATGTGTTGAAGAGGACAGGCACAAACGGCCCGACATAGGAGAGGTTATCCGTTCGTTGGATGAAACAGAGACCTGGATCAGTGGGCTGCTTGATGTGCACCCGACGGATCTCCACTTCACCTTCAAGCCCAAAAAGCACGGCTCCTGCTTGCTGCAGCTACACAACAAGCATGACGACCATGTGGCGTTCAGGATTCTGTCGAAGAGCCCGAAGAGGTACCACACGAGGCTGCCGCTCCACGGCATGGTGCCTCCGAGGTGCACCTACACCCTCGCCCTCATGACTAGCAAGCAGCTGAAACCACCACCATCGTTGGACAGCGACGAGGGCTTGGTGCTGTGGAGCCTGGCACTGAGCCATTCTCAGGAGCTACAACTGAATAATCTTAGTAACCAAGTGTCGGCATCCAGAGAATATGAAAATATGTTCAGGATAGCGCAAGAGTCTGCCGACGAAGAGGTGCAAGAGGTGACGCTCAACTGTATTTCTGCTCCAGCACCAGCTGATGAAGAGGCATCCTCCTCCGATGTAAGTTCTGTTCAGAGACCTCTCACCTCTTCCTGTGCAATGTAATAACTGGTGCCTCTTTTATTTTGCTTTTTCTATATATGTATGGTTTTCCTGGGGTTTGCATTGGTCCAGCAGCTCACCGGACAAAAAGTTGAGGTAATTATATATCTCCTTTTTTGTTGCTAACTAGAAATTCATTTCGATTGCAATAAGAAAAACGTAGTAATAAAGCATGAACGACTGATGATCATGCCTCGCATTTATTTGAACCAGATCATAGCCACGCTGAACGCACATAAGGTATTTTTTTTAGAATAATAGGTTTCCCCCGCTTTATTAGAAACAAAACGAAACAACAATTCAGGTTCAGAAGCGTCCAGGCGCAACATGCGCACCACAGCCACAAGGCCAAAATCCTAACTGGAACATGACTCTAGCTCAAAGCTATTACAGAGTTTCAGCCATCACAACTGTGGGAGCATCCAAAGACTGAGAAGCTGAACGATCCAACTCTGACGACTCCGAGGTCCACCTGATCTGCGGCGGCGAGTTTGCTTCCTTTTCCGCCCACTGGATGATCAGCTCCAACCTTTCCTGGATCTCCGGCTTGAGCATAGGTATCCATCTCCTGAGCATCTTTGCCAGCAACCTGAAAACCTTCTGCATTCCACTCCATGTTACACCCTGAAAACAAACAGCGTTTCGTAATTTCCATAACATCCAGCAAACAGCAGAGGATACAATATTGGTAAGTATATGCTTTTTACTGGCCAACCATCGAGAAGCCACAGATTCAAAATTGCTACCCAACTTAATGTTCAGACATTCAGACAACCGTTCCCAAACATGCTTCGCCACACAACACTCAAAGAATAAATGGTAAATAGATTCAGGTTCCGAGCAAAAACAGACAAGTAGGATCACTCACTTCTCTTCGTTTGGCAAGATTGTCACGAAGTTAGCGATGCTGTTATTCGAAAAGCAGCCAAAAGGAAGAACTGAACTCTAGGCGGAATGCACAACTTCCAAACAGCAGGAACAAAAATAGGAACCATCCCTCTATGGTTAATAACTGCATACAAAGACTGGACAGAATACTTTCCATTGGAATTAAAATTCCAAAGGATTTGATCTCTCTCTTCGGAATAGTTAATACTTTCTGCAACAGAAACCAGATCATCCCAAAGAAGCATCATATCAGCAGAAAAGTTTCTTCTAAAAGACAGCTTAAGCACATCCCCCTCCCACACATCCCTAATAGATTTGCCTTGCTGTTCATTAATGACATATAAAGGCCAAAAGAGGATGGCTAAACTGGTGTTCCCAAACCACTGATCCTCCCAGAATCTAATGTTTTTCCCATTCCCAACTACCCATTTGATGCCCATATGAGCAGCCTGCATAGCCCATCTCACACCTTTCCAAAAAGGTGAGGCACCAACATCTGGACAGCAGAAGATATTTGGGCTACTAGTGTTATATTTGAAATCAACTATCTTAGTCCAAACAGAGTTAGTGTTTAGGTGGTATCTAAAGATCCAGGAGCTTAACAAAGCCATATTAAGACTTCTAAGATCAGGGATGCCTAAACCACCCATTTCCTTTTTCTGAGCCACTAACTGCCAATTTGCCAAATGGTATTTATGCTGCTCTTCAGTATTATTCCATAAGAAGTGTCCCATATGGGAGTTGATCATATCTATAGCCCATCTCGGGAACTTAACAATAGAGAGAAGATAAATGGGTATGCTGGCTAAGCAAGTCTTCAGAAGGATAAGCCTTCCTGCATATGACAGGAGCCTTCCTCTCCAACCAGCAACCCTATTAATAATTTTGTCTATAATAGGCTGCAAATCTTCCTTTCTCAGCTTAGTGTAGTGTAAAGGAACACCCAAGTATTTTAGTGGGAAAGAGCTTCTTTTACAGCAAAAGGTCTTAGCAAAAAGGTTTGATCTATCCTCATCCATACCTATTGTCAACAGGTCACTTTTGTCATAATTGATTTTCATGCTAGACAACTGCTCAAAGCAGACTAAGAGCCACTTAAGATTAGCTGCTTTACTCAAATTATCTTCCAGGAAAAGGAGAGTGTCATCAGCATATTGTAAGCTAATAATACCTCCATCTTGTACCTGGGATAGTAGGCCAGAGATAAGGTTCTTATTAGCTGCTTTCATAAGCATCCTTGAGAAGACATCTGCTACTAAGTTGAACAATAAGGGGGATAATGGATCCCCCTGCCTAAGACCTTTACCAGGCTTGAAGTATGAACTATTCTCATCATTGATTCTAACACAGATAGACCCTCCTTGAACAACTTTCCTAATCCACTCTCTCCATCTAGGGCTAAAGCCTCTACCTTCTAGCATCTCATCCGGGGAAACTCCAACTCACCCTATCATATGCTTTTTCATAGTCTAGTTTCGGGATAACACCAGCCTCCTTTTTCCCGTGGATGTCATGAATAATCTCATGAGCAGCCACTACACTTTCCAGGATAAATCTGCCTTTTATGAAGGCAGTTTGGTTAGATGCCACCAGCCTCTCTGCAACTTTTATAAGTCTGTTATTCAGCATTTTAGCAAAAATTTTGAAACTACAATTGATTAGGCTTATAGGTCTGTACTTCTTGAGATTCTTAGCTTCGGGTTCCTTAGGAATAAGAGTAATCATGGCATAGTTTAACCTATCCGATTCAACTTGTTACATTTCTCAAACTTGTAACTAAGGCCATCAAGTCATCTTTAATGATCCCCCAAAAAACTTGGTAGAAAAGGAAGGGAAAGCCATCAGGCCCAGGAGCCCCTTCAGCATAAGACCCAAAGACCGCTTCCTTTACTTCTTCCATAGAAAAAGGAGCTTCTAAAAGCTCATTCTCAAGATCAGTTACTTTTTTATCCTCCTCCCAGAACTCCACTCCTAGCTTTAAACCACTCTTCTCTTCCTCTCCAAATAGAGTTTTATAGAAGTCCACAGCATGCTTAAGCATGGCTTCATTCTCATCAGTCCATCCCTCAGGCCCCTCTAAACCTGGGATTCTTTTTTTCCTATTCCTTTGATTAGCTACAGCTTGAAAATAGGTTGTATTCCTATCTCCTTCCTTAATGTTTCTCTCTCTAGATCTCTGCCTAACTCTAATCTCCTCTAACTTCCATAGGGATTCAAGGTCACCAGTAATGGTGTCCATTCTATGGCTCTCTTCTGGATTGAGGCCACCTCTCTCCTGTTTGACTTCTAAATCATCCAACTCCTTAAGGAGGGCCTGCTTAAGCTTCTTAATCTCAGCATTCCTATTCCAAGACCACCCCTTAGTTTTCTTTCTAAGTAGCCTTATTTTGAACTGCCAAATATCCAGAGGGTCAGTGAAGGCACAAGGAGTGTCCCATACTTTAATAACTAGGGCTTTGAAATCTGGTTCCTCAAGCCACCATTTCTCAAATCTAAAAATACTAGGCTTCTTTTTATCCTTGATCCCACAATTAAGGAGTAAAGGCACATGATCACTACAAGCTCTGGCTTTTGCTAACACAGAAGCCAAAGGGTATTTTTTCTCAAACTCTGTAGAGCAGAAGACCTTATCAATGGCAGCCATGATAGGGTTCTCCTGGTTGTTAGTCCAGGTGTATACTCTATTTGCAGTTTTAAATTCAATCAACCCAAATTTGTTAATCCAGTCTTTGAAGGGGTCAACCCACTTCAAGTTTACTAACCCATTGCTTTTCTCCTGACAGCTGGACACTAGATTAAAATCACCCCCAATCACAGTTGGTCCATCCCAATTACTTAGGAAGGAATCTAGCTCCTGTAAAAATTCAGATTTACCCTCTTCATAGGGGGAGCCATAAACTACAATTAATCTCCAAACAAAGCTATCAAGGTAATTCCTAATCATAGCAGAAACACAAAACTCACCATTCATCCATGCTACAATATCAAACTTGCTACTATTTAGGCCTACTAAGATACCACCAGCAGTACCTTTAGCAGGCAGAAAGAACGCACATAAGGTATCATCTGTAAAAGTTCATCCGACGGAGCCATGGTGACTTCACTAACATATTATACCTTGCGTTTGTGCTGACCAAATTAAAACAATCCCCAATTGTTCAATGCCTGGTGGACTGGTGGTGTAATAATTCTATAATTGCTTGCCTCAGGATTCTCACAACTCATGAAGGGGGAAACCTTCGCGTTTGGAACTACAAGACAATGGTAATGTATATTTCCACATATTGCACTCACTAGTCACTACACAGAAGAATGTGCTGCAATTAATTTCGATGAACAGATAATTAAACTTAATTAGTTCATATTTTCATTCATCCGCAGGAAGTCTTGAATTCATTTGAAGACGAACCAGGCATGGAAGCTCTCTAATCCACTTAATTCTTTACCATGAGTTTGTCCCAAATCATGCTATAATGCTATTAAGATTCTGGAACATTAATTGCAGTTTATGTCGCTAAATTCATCCCACAAGAGGAATGGATTGTGGCCGGAGACGGCAATGGGTGGATCCATCTGTACTGCTACGATGGATACCAAGACCCCACAAGCTTCGAAGCTCATGATGGTCGCATCATGTCCTTGGCTGTTCATCCCACTGATTCCTATGTGCTGTCATCGTCTCACGACGATCACCTGATTAAGCTCTGGCACTGGGACATGCATTGGGACTTTGACAAGGGGCCCTGGGTGTGCACTCGTACATTTGAGGGGCACACTGACATAGTGTCACGACTAATTTTTAACCAAGAGGACCCTGGTTGCTTCACCAGTGCATCATGGGATGGCACGGTCAAGGTTTGAATCTATACTCATTTACCTGTTTTAAAATTTAAGAAACTTGTTACTTGTACGATTCCTTGACTTTTGTTTTCCTTATTGAATTGGTAGTATACCAGAAAATGAAATAATTTAGAATGGTGTTTTATGATGGTCATTAATTTGAGTACCTGTTTTGAAATGGGCCAATGACTACCCTCACAGATCTGGAGACTTAACTCTGATGTGTGCAAAACAATCACGTCAGACTTGCATCAGGATGGCCTTCTCTGTGTTGATTTCATCACTGGTGCCGACCATCAGCATCTTATCACTGGCTCAAAGGATCGGACTGCACAGTTTTCAGTTCGCATCTTTAGTTGTAGAGTACATTCATCTGGTAGTTGTTTCCATGGTTAATACCATTGCAATGCATTATGGCCTTTTCTTTTTTGTTTCAACCAGATCTGGGACCTGGAGATACAGAGGTGTAGGGAATACTTACAAGGGCATACAGACCATGTTAGTGTTGTCTACTATCACGCAGATCATCAGAAACTAATTACAGGTTCACTTGATGGGACTATTCGGATTTGGGACTCCACTACAAACAGGTATCCCTTTGACACATATATATGGGCATTAGGTTTTAGTAAGAACTAGTCAAAATAGAACAAATGTTACAAATTACATGGTTATTACGAAAAATCTCATGGACAAATACATTGTGCATAGTTAATGGATTGGTACCAATTTTGTCTGAAATAATCCATCTGATTTTTTTTTATTGCCAAAGAAGTTAACAACATATAATCTTCTTCCCTTACAGGCTTGAGAATATTGTTGCTCTTAACCTTGGAGCAGTTTCTGATGTTGGATATATAAAGGAGTTACAAAGGTAATTCAAAAATTGCTGCTTCTTTAGCTACATTACTCACAATGCTACTTCTAGCGAATAGTGAATAATGATCTAGTTTGGATGAATAATGAACATCATGCTCAAAGTACGTATCTATTTACTTTCTAGACCATCCACTGATCAATATGTAGACACCTCTTCGCATTTGCTTTATAAACTATAGGCCATGCATGGCATCATAGATATTTTCAAATATCCTAAAACAATATAAGAAAAACAAAACTCAAAATTCTTATATTCCTCCGTAAGAAAATTCAAATTTCTTATTTTCCTCCATTTATTTCTGTCATGTGGATCCAACACTATGAATCTAGTTGGTACAGGGCACTAAGGATATCCAATAGCATACATGATATAGTTCAATACATTTAAGTAGGTCAAGACATGTATTTTGTTGAATATAAATTGTTTCCTCACTAGAACTTTGTCAATCTTCACTCATTTTCTTCAATTTTTATGAAACATACCTTTTCTTTTGGCCCATCTGAAATTCATGACTAGGGAGTACACTAATTTGTGTAGGATTATTGTCGGGTGATACCAAGGAATAGCAATGATGGAGATTGATTTCCAAGAACTCTCAATTGCGAGCAAAGGATGAATGCAGATAATGCCATGAACTTGTGAATGGATTTGTTTCTTGATATCACGTTTCTTTTTCTTGAAACTTGTTTGGTGACGGAGAGTGTGTATGGTGAGCTATTCATAGAATCGGAGTTGAGTCTCGTGGATCACAGACAGACTAATGGATCAGAATTTTTGTTAACTGTTATGGCACATTGTGGTGAAACTGGACTGTGTGTTATTAATAAGGCCCACGTCACCTGGTGACTAAACATTATATGAATGTGTAATTCAGTTTTGTTTGCATGCCAAGTTCTGTGAAATATTACCAACAGAATAAAACATTTTTGGAAACAAACAACAGAATGAAACATGAAAAAGACTAGATTTTGGGATAATGAAACCTGTTCACTCCTTTCAGGGAAAAAAACTCTGTTCACAATTTAGTGTTTGTTTGACTGCACATAAATTTATTCTAATTCACGTGGTTTGAGAGAGATTGAGATAGAATTTAAAGCCTCAAGATTTATGAGATTTGCTCGAAGTCATGGGGTGAAGGCCAGGCCTGGTGCAAGCGGTAGAGCCTCACCGCCTGTGACCAGAAGGTCCCGGGTTCGAGCCCCAGTCTCCGCACATTGCACAGTGTGCGGGTAAGGTCTGGCGCTGACACCTTTCCCCAGACCCCGCACAGAGCGGGAGCTCTCTGCACTGGGTATGGTCCTACTATAGGCCTACTGCTCAAAGTCATGGGGTGACAGAATTCAATGTCATGGGGTGACAGAATTCAATAAAGCAGTTCTACTTTTTCATTAATTTTAGGTTTGGTTAAAGTCGTGAGATTTCAGGCCAATCAAATCTAATTCGCTAAGTTGCTGTGCTACAATCAGTGGTAACTGCAACCGACTTTCTGCTGTCTCCACCATAATAAGCATGTACAAAAACGTAAAAGTATCACAATCACAGATACTCGGCTCATTCATCATTACTCGCTCTATTGCAGGTAAGCATAAGCTCAACTCAACCTTCCATCCATCTTATGCACAGATCAACAGCGCAACAACAATAGTAGGAATTAAGAATAGGAGATTGTCAAAGTGTCAAAGCAGCTAGATTCACAAAATATCGCTGCTACAATCACGGCATATATTATCATGCTACCATACATCCATCATCAATTGCAACTACTGTCGCAACAAACTCATCTCTACTGCATCACCAAAAGGGAGTGGTAGGTTGGTAGCTGCCGTTGTCACCTGCTACTTCCTAACCATCTCAACCCACCTGCTAGTGCTAGCTCAGAGCTCCTGTTTGGCGAGGATCTGCTCAATCCAGAGCGCACGATGCGGTTCAGACATCGCCAGAAAGACCGCCCCACGGGGTCTGCTCTCATTGAGGTAGAAGAGGACAGCTAGAAGCTGCTCCTGAGTGAAGCCAGGGACGCCCATCACAGTGGGGTACAGATCAGGGTGTGGTTCGACTGGAGCAGTGGCAGTACGAACAGCAGATGCAAGACCAACAATGGCGTCATGGAGTTGAGCAAACTGCTGGGCACTCTGCTTCCTGTGCCTCGTCGTCATCACGGCAATGTAGGACACAGCTACTGATGCCAAAGCACCAGCAAGAAGGATGAGCTGCCGTCGACGATGTAGCCTGTCCACCTACAAGGGGTGCCCCAAAAGTGCATCAGGAGGACACAAATAGTCTAAAACAAGACGCTCAATTTATACACCAAATGAATACGGTGACAACAAAATCCATTTGGTACTTGGAACATACACTGCTCTCTTGCTAATGGAACTTGGAACATACACTGCTCTCTTGCTCTGACAGGCATCAATGGAAATGGGACCCCCCAAAATCCCAAATGCCAATATGCTAGGTAGCACATGCCCGCATTGCAAATCATGGAATCAAGCTCTGAACTTTACATAACAGAACATCAATCTACACTACCTGACATTCCGGCATTTGGACACATATGCACAACTACGGCATTGCATCGAACCTGTCTGTTTCAAACGCAGGGCCAAGTGAACATTCAATTTTTATGGATTTCAAGTGAACACCCACGGACTAGTAATGCGCGCACGACAGATCTGAAGTTAGTCCTGAACCAACAAATGCCCCGATTCCACGAAATGCCTGAATCTGGATCACAGTCAATCTGAATCCACAAAATGCCCCCAACGTCCCCCAGAGACAGAGAAAGTACGGAACTGTTAAATTTTGGCCGAGCAGAAACGCACCTCCGCGGCGGCGGCGGCGGCGGCGCCAACAGTGGAGCGGCTGTCGGGGCCCGCAGCGAAGAGGCGACGCTTCGCCTTGGGGCTGCCCGATCCCCCAAGTCCTCCGCGGTCGGAGCACGCCGGCGGCGAGGAGGGGGCGGGGCCAAGCGGACTCTTGCGGGAGACCGGGCTGTCCCTGCTGCCTGCGGCGCTCATGGCTGTTGGCTCGATGGCCTGTGGTGTGCAGTTTGGGGACGGAGACGGCCGATTCGCGACGAAATGGTTCACCTTCGGCCTTAAAGGGCGCGATGTGAATTTTCGTTTTCGCGGGCTCAGGGGAAGTCTTGGCGCGCATATCTGGAATGGATTGCACATTCTCTTTGTTTTTCTTTGCTTCTGGTGAGTTGTCTTACGGTTTACCACTTACCAGCAACCAAACCAGCCAAACAAATCACTGAATTTGTAAAAGTGATTTTTCCTCCTTTCACTTTTCTTAAAAAAATTAATACTCCCTGCGTCCCTAAAGAATCAATTCCTGGAGAAATTATGTCCACACAAGAATAGATTCCTGGAGGACGCCGGTCCACCTTGTAATGGTTCTTGTATTCTACCTTGTTTGGAACAAAGGAATGCAAAACGGAGGAAAGAGAAAAAACACAGGAACAGGGTATAAGTGTTGTGAGAAAACAGAGGAATGGAAAAACACAGGAAAGTATAGACTATGGTGTTTGGAACGTAGGAATTATAACACATTATTCCCAAAACATATGGTATGATTAAAAGAGCTGAATACTTTTTATTATTCAAATATTTATCGTTACAACATCAAACTTTAATTAAAAAATAAATATATAAATTTGATTTGTAATCAGGATTTTTTTATATAATTCTATGTTTGCCAATTAATCTGCCACAAGTGCATGATTAGATGTAAGTACAGGAATCCTCTCTAGGCTCAGCACCGTGATGGCATTGGTCCTTCATACCCTCACGCTCACACTTACATGTGGGGCCTACTATCTGTGATCTTATTTGACCAAAGTTCAGAGCAATTTTCATCCACTCGTTTGCCTTCTCGTCTTCCGTTGGGTTCTCTTCCATGTCTCTTCTTCTCTCTTGGTTGGTATGACGATACCGACGCAGCAGCCGCTGCTGCCGTCGTCGCCCCTCGCGCAACCATCGCCCAGCACTGCAGCTAGCCTGCCAGCCACCCGCGCGGCCGCGCCCCTCCCTCCCGCACACCAGCGTGATGCCAGGTTGACCATGGATGGAATGGCCATAAGCTCAAGAAAGAAGATGAACAGTCGACCACTTTGGAAAGGTGAGAAAAGCCATAAAACATTTGCTTCTACCAGTTTCTTACTTCCACGCACACGTCCATCTCGGCCATACGCGAAACCATTGAATCAGAGTGGATTTTTTCTTTCCTGTGTTCTGTGAATGGAAGGATTCCTTTCCAAAGGAACGGGAGGGACGATTCCTTCGTTCCAAACGGTGCATGACGTCATCAAACCGGAGGAATTGCTTTTCTTTGAAATTCCTTTGCAATTCCTACAATCCAAACGGGGCCTATCATATTTGCCACTCCTTGTATCCCCTCCTGCAACCCCATCTTGCATTTAATGCCGCAAAAAACTAGAGTATGATTTGTTTTAGTAGCTTTGTTTGACGCGCATCATTTTAGGTTGACATTAAATACTGCACCGAATGACTAGAGCAGCATTAAAAACCGAACAGACATTTATCATTAAGGGCATGTTTGGGTAGGAATAGGGATTGGGATAGGAAATCACCTATCCCGTCCTCTAAAAAATCTCAGCCATCCATTCTTCACATCTCATTTAATCCTAACCGTTCATCTATTTCCCTATCCCTATCCCACCTTCCATTTCCCATTATCTAAACAAGCCCTAAATGTGCAACAGTAAATGATGGAAATCAGATTAATGAAGGGTAGTATGGTCTCTTGTTAGTTATACTAATCTGTCTTAAAAATTTCTAAGAATTGATTTTTTTTTTTAGGAACGGACGAAGTACATTTATATGATCCTAGGTAGGCGGCCGTGTTGAAAAGCAAAATTGTCCATTTTATAAAGGTCTCAAATACATAATGGATTTTCCTTTGCATTCATCTCATCGAGATGATTAAAAAGCATATATGAACGTGCAATTTGAAGTCCAAATGAAAGAGTAATGCTCTCGTGAAGGTGACCCCACATTGGAATTCCCAACCTATGTCTTGGAACTTCGACATGTATTGGAAGTTCCGATATACCTACAAAGCATGTAGGGTGCCGAGGCGCAGGTGCCTCTAACATTGGAAGTTTCGCTTTCGATGTTTCCTGTCTGAGTTTTTTGGACTCCAAATAGAACCTCTCCAAACTCATGGTAAACTTAAAGATTATGTCTTGTGGGAAGGTTTTCTGTGGGAATAAGAGGGAACAAGACCACTTTGCTCCATAAATCTTCGAGGATCATGCTCGACTAAGATGATCCACCTACAACAATCCTCAAAAACACATCTACTACTCATTCTACCCTATCTTTCCCATCTACTACCCCTCCTTTGTTCTTCATCGTTGTTGCATGGCTAGTGGATCAATGACGACAATGCCCTAGAGCGGTCAAGCCAACTAGGCAGTCCATAGCCACTGCATGCCCCGACAGGGTCCCTTTTGGGTGTGTGGGGTTTCGAGTTTCAAGTGATCTCATCAGTGTGTCTTATGTGTCACGCTTATCATTGGAGGCGCCATGCATGTTCATATGCGAAATACATTAAACGTTAAATGACCTAAAAGTTGACTAGGCCCTATATCGAGCAATCTAGATCTTTTCAGTGTGGTGACCTAATTAGTATCGACACATTTTTTGGCAACTCCCCTGGGACGGAATGATTGGTTGAAATCTATCTTTCTTATCTTCTCATTACCATTGCATTTGGCACAAAAAGTCGAATGCATTTGGTATTAATCCCCTCTACTAGGATGTAGAGCAATAGGTTCAAGGGTGCATTTACCTATCCAATGGGTCAGGAGTCAGGAGAGCATCGACTATCGTCATGTCTACACCTAGACCTAAGGAAAAGGTTGGTGAAATAGTGGAGGGTGTGTGGACCGTAAAGTGCCTAAGAAGGGGTGTGTGTCTTTTAATTTCAACCTAGTCAAAACTTGTGCATGAAGTAAACTACCTATATGTGCAACTAAGATTTTGCTGGGTTAACTAGCCTATCAACTAAGCTAGGATGATAAAGCACACAACCATGGTACACAATGCAAATATGGAAGCTTAATTGAGATAAAGATGCAAACTCATGTCGATGACTCTGGTATTCTTACTGAGGTATCGAGAAGAACACAAGCTTCCCCTAGTACTTATTGGAACCCCTAGCAAGGGCCAAGATCTCGGTTGGAAAACTATTGATGTAAAAATGTGGCAGTGTGTTCAACACACATCGAGCTGAATGATCTCGCATGGAAGAAGCCTGAAGACCTGCTTGGCTTCAACCTGAGGCAAGTCAACTCCGGAGAACCAAGATGTGCCAGTCAATTTGACCTACAATTGACAAGGAGAGAATAATTAGTAGTTTAAAGTGGAACGTGTTGGTGTTGCACCAGACAGTCTAATATATAGCCAAATTGCCGATTGATATGGCAACAGACTGCAGAGTCGATGTCCAGCAATAAAGTGACATGAATAAATATTATCAGCTAAGTAGAGCATAATCAATATAAAGCATTGAGCCGACAGGTTAAGAATTATGTAAAGCATGTTGCCAATCACCTATTTAATATATAAAAATCTATAAATGACCTGGATTTAATCTATTATCATCAACCGTGAGGTTCAACAGGATCGACGCAGCTATGATAATGATAACAAACTAAAGCTAAAAAGTCCAAAAAACTATCAATACTTCAACACAATTGTGGAAGCAAACTATAGACGTGAAGGCATAACCATTGGCTAAATAGCCGATGCAAAATAGTAAACAAACAAAGAATACGTCTTGATCAGAAACAAATCATTATTCAATAATTTCTAATCTAAAGTCATACAAGTGAGTTTTGACCGGATCGATGCAGCTATGGCAGTATCATTAATCTCATTAACCAATGAGCGTATTCAAGATTAAAACATGACTTTTGAATGCATACTATGTTTGATTAAGATAGAAATAGAACAACCAATCTAGAATAAGGTTTAAGCGTAACAAAGCTATAAGATGACTAATTAAGATGATATAAGCCGAGCTGTCTCTATCTCAATCAGGTAATTTGTTATAATTAATAAAACATTAATTTAACAGGATCAATAACCAGTGAATCAACCAAAAACTGCAAGAAAAATCTTACTAATCTTAGCATATTCGATAACTAGTGACATTGTATTAAGCAACATGCTATTTAACACAAGATCGATAACTTTGATCTATATTATAGCTCGTAAGAGATCAATTAGCTGATGTAGCCTTACAAATGATGATATGGATCGATAACCAACTTATATTATAGCTCGTAAAATATCAAATGGCTGATACAGCTTTACAAGCACAATACGTCGTGATGGTACTTAGAAACAAGCCGAAGGTCGATCAGCCGATGTAGCTCTGCTCATTGAAGAACTCGCCGAGATTATGCATTACTCCTGCTCCTAAAATTTTGGCAAAGAGTTGAAAGGGTTTGTATTTTTACCCTGGCTAATGACAAAAATATCTACTCCTTCCATTCCAAATTATAGGTCGTTTTGACTTTTTTGGTACATCTATTTTGCTATGTATCTAGATATAATAATGTATCTAGATACATAACAAAATAGATAAACTAAAAAAAATCAAAACGACTTATAATTTGGAAAGGGGGAGTAGAAAAAAAAATACTAAAATACATGGACTCTAATTTTCCTTCTTTGTGGAATCCGTGCTAATGAAAGCTTCTTTGCTTGACCGACGTATTCTTCCTTACATATTTCCAGAGTCCGCCGTCTTCAACAATATCTATCAGCTTCATTGATGCACACCAGGTGGCCGACTACGTGTCCATGCACTCAAATTTTGTTATAGCTGGCACGTCTATGCACCTAGCATTACCATATCATTAATTTGCGAACTCCACCGATCTGTTTCCTTTCAACAAAGATCGTGAAACGTGCTGGAAGTCGCTGTACTTTCCGGCCCTGGTGCCGTGTCGCGGCGACAGGTTTCTCGAATATGCCCGGTCGGCAGCTTTGAACAGCACTACTATGCTCACCGTGGCGAGAGCGACCGCCGTTTCGCCTGTGACGTCACTACGTCAAAACCGGGCGCCAACGTGAACACCGGCCGCGCAGTACACAGTCCTTGGTATGTCCAATTCCACGCCGCTCTTGGCCGACTTGCTCTGCTTCCATATGTCAGTGCCTTGGAAGAGAACTTATTAGCAGGCAATCAGCAGTGACTGGATCTTCAACGGTGCACACCAATATGAATACTGATACTGATATTAATAATTAAAGACACAAATGAATCCTTCCACGAGCCGAATTTTAAATTAGCAAATGAATCTCAGTCAAGATTCTAGGGCAGACATCCGTACTAGCACGATCGGTTCATGCAGTGGCGAGAGAAGAAAAATTGGAGCCGATATCATTGTTCGTGTCCCACTGAGACTAGCCGATATCTTGCTTGCCATACGTGGACGGACAGCTGAATTTGCTTCTTCCTCTGATTTGGTGTAGCATGATGGCAATGCAGCACTTTGGTTCCCATGCATCCACGTGATGCTACCCTGAATAGTAATATATCCTTGTATACGCCAGACAGCACGGCCGCTCTTTTTGGAGGGTAGAGTGCAGGAGCAGCAGCTTTTGATCTTCCTGAGCTTATCATCACCTAGTGCCAACGTGTTGTCGCATGCCACAACCGGCTCCACCAAAAGACAGACACGTACAAGGATTGGCTTGCAAGCTTCGTACGGTGGCAAATCTCCTACAATTGCTGACTTCAACGATTTGATAATTAAACACCGATTGATTTGGCTGACTTCTATTCAACAATTGTGGTCCACCGGACGTACTAAAAAGTGTATTGGCATAAAAATACGGCAATATGATCAACACACAGCAAGTCGAATGATCTCGAATGAAACATACCTGAAGATCTGTTTGGCTTTAACCTGAGGCTGACTCTGAACCAAAATGTACCAGTCAATTTGACCTGCAATTAACAAAAAGAGAATAATTAGTAGCTTAAAGTAGAACATGTCGGTATTATACCAGACAGTTCCAATATGTGGCCAGATAGCTGATTGATATGGCCATAGACTACACAGTCGATGTCTAGCAATAAAGTGAAAGGAATAAATATTATCGGCTAAACGGAGCATGATCGATATAAAGTATTGAGCCAACAGGTTAAGAATTATGTATAGCATGTTGCCAATCACCTCTTTAATATAAACAAATCTATAAATAACCTAGATTTAATCTATTATCATCAACAGTGAAGTTCGACCAGATTGATGCAGCTATGATAACCATAACCAACTAAAGCCAAAAAATCTATCAAGCTGCTCGGCTGATCATATAAACCTGCAAATTTGCTATGACAGAAAAATACTATTCGAATAACCGATAAGTCCGACTAATAAGATAAGCGTACAGGACATATAAATCCATCTATACTTCAACAGAACCATGGAAGCAAACTATAGACGCGAAGGCATAAGCCATCGACTAAATAGCCAATGCAAACATAGCAAACAAACAAAGAACACGTCTTCATCATAAACAAATTATTAATCAATAATTATTAATCAATAATTTCTAATCTGAAGTCATACCAGTGAGGTTCGACCAGGTCGATGCATCTATGGCAGTATCATTAGATTAAATCTCATTAACTAGTGGGCTTATTCAAGATTAAAACATGTCTTTGGTTCGGCTGGTCACGTAAGCCGGCTGATAATAGAAGTCGGCTGATTTGCTACGAGAGAAAAATAATGTTAGAGCGGTTGATAAGCTCAGCTAATAAGACAAACAAATAGGGCATCAAAAATATGGTTTAAGCGTAACAAACCTAGAAGATGACTAATTAAGATGATATGATGTCGATATATCTCTATCTCAATCAGGTGATTTGTTATAATTAATAAAAGAGTAAAATACATGATTAGTCCACTAACTTGTAAGGATGTGTCGATTTAGTCCATCAGGTTTAAAAGTGTATTTTTTGTCCAAAACCTTGATTAGTGGTGCATAAAGAGTCCATGCCTTTTTGTTTTATGTTTTTATTTTACAGAAAACCCTTGCAATTTCTTTTTGTTCCGCATTTATATCCCTTCCATGCACATCTGTGTCTGCACGCACGCTGCTCCTAGTCCGCGTCGGCAGTACCGCCGCGGCCGCCTTGGAGATGGCCCTCAGATGAGCAGCAATGAACCGCATGTGCTCCTCACCGCGTCAGCAACCACCGCGCCGTGTGTCTGCCGCCGCTTCTGCTACAGCTAACCTCACCGGTCCGCAGCTAGGTCGCGCAGGAGCGTGCTACAGGTGACGTCGTGATGTCATGTGCTGTTCTCCTCGCGACATCGCCTCTCCTCACACGCGCAGAGGCGTGTCGCATACTACTCGCGTGGCTGTCCTTGGCACGCTTATCCATCCAATCGCCTTTTTCGTGGCCACGGACCACGGGCCACGCGGCAGCAACCGGGAGCCGAGCCGCACCGACGCGAGGTTTGTCGCACCATGAGTCCACGACGTTTGCCGATAATGGCTGGGGTTGGGCCTCCAGAAGCCGAGCGATTAGATTCGATTATTCGTACATCCATCCGGCCAGAGCTGTTGCGAAGATGCATGGTACGTACATGAAGCTGTTGCGACTTGCGACGTGGGCGTTCATCCATGCACGCCATTCATGCCTGGGGCCCGGGAGGCAGCGAGTCGTCGTTGTCGCCCGTCGCCGCTGATTGGCCTCCCTCCCTCAGTGTGCCCACGCTGATCGATCCTGATCCTGCCATCTGTCACCCGGCCGGGGTGTGAACCTGTGCCCGTGCATGCTGCCCGTGCACGCTGACGCTGCAGCTGCAACTGCACCCATTGATCCACCCATCCGTCTGCTATTCGGCTCTCTGTGTTCCCGCGCCTGAAGCGAGATTCTTCAGAGCAGGGCAGGAAAGGTTTTCGGAGCAAGGGCAGGCGGCAGGCTATGGCAGCCTGGCTGGCATGGCGAGTCATGCACGCACCAAGCGCGCATAGGAAGGATTGCCGATCGAATGGTGATGCACGCATGCATAGCAATAATAGGATTGCTTGAGCCTCCATCTGGGGGCGGACGACGTGGACGCAGGCAGGCGAGATGCGCCTTAAACACGAGACCCTGCCGGACGACGTGGCGGTCTTGGCGCGCTTGCTGGAGGCAGCGGCGCTGCTGTCCGCGGGGAGACTGCAGCAGCAACAGCAGAGACCACCGGCCGGCCAGCACCGATCCATGGCCCTAGCTACCGACGCGGACCAGGAGCAGCGTGCGTGCAGAGACAGGGTGTGCATGGAAGGGATATAAATGTGAAACAAAAAGAAATTGCAGGGGGTTTTCTATAAAATAAAAACATAAAACAAAGGGCACGAATTCTTTATGCACCACTAATCAAGGTTTTGGAACAAAAAATGCACTTTTAAACCTGATGGACCAAATCAACATATACTTACAAGTTAATGGACTAACCATGCATTTTACTCTTAATAAAACATTATTAGTTATAACAATGTCGATAACTGGTGAGTCAACCAAAAACAATAACAAAAATCTGACTAATCTTAGCAGATTCGATAACTAGTGATATTGTATTAAACAACAAGCTATTTAACACAAGATCGATAACTTTGATCTATATTATAGCTCTTGGGAGATCAATTAGTTGATGCAGCCTTACAAATGATGATATGGATTGATAACTAACTTATGTATTATAGTTCTTAAAAGATCAAATGACTGATACAGCTTTACAAGCACAATACAGATCATGACAGTACTCACAAACAAGCCGGACGTCGATCAACCGATGCAGCCCTGAACTCACCGAGATTCTATATTACTCCTACTCTAAAGTTCTGGCACAGAGCCCAAAGGGTCTATATTGATTTGATGATGACTGATACAATGGCCGGGGGTCTATATTTATAACCTAATGACTCCTAGAAAGCCCGTATGTAACTTGCCTGACAAAAATATCTAGACGAAAAGAAATACTAAAATACATAGACTCTAATTCCCTTCTTTGTATAGAATCCTTGCTAATGAAGCTTCTTACTTGACCAACGTATTCTTCCTTGACAAATATTCAGTCCACTGTCTTCAACAATAACTATCAAGAGTCCGCCGTCTTCAACAATATTTATCAGCTTCCTTGATGTACACCAGGTGGCCGACTACGTGTTCATGCACTCAGGTTTTGTTATGAGCTGGTATGTCTATGCACCAAGCATTACCATATTAATTTGTTGACTCCACCAAACTCTTTCCTTTCAACCCAAAGATCTTGAAAGGCGCTCAACTGACTCTGATTTCAATACCACGCGCCAACTGCGGAGAGAGAGTTTGCCTTGCATCAGCTCTAGATTTCTCGGCCACGGAGTAGCTTTCATATGATCTTCTTGTCCCTTCCAAATAAATTAAATAAGGCCGGAGCTCCTGGACGCCATGCATCATGCACCCCAAGAATATTTTCCGACCGCCTCGTAATATCTTTTAATTAGGAGATTTTCTTGCTTTTGACGTCATCAGCTAATTCCTTCCTGTTCACGGTAATCTTGTCAAATTTTGGAGTAAATTAAAACTCCATAGATAGCACCTGGGCATTCCACATACACAAATGGGACTCTGAGATAGCCTCTCTCGGATGGCTTCCCGTTATCTTCACTATAGGCCTCGTTGCTACTAGGTACACGGTGGCGGCCACACCACAAACGCGGTTAGTATGGTTTCACAAGACTACAAACCCTTCTGAGTACAACAACGGTGCATGCAAATGCCTTAAGAGCAAGAGATATGCAAACCTCACTAGACAGTAGGCCTAAACCAAAAACAAGCACAAAAGTGGTGGTGTAACTAACCTAAGCACTTCGCAGAGAACCTACGCTAATCGCCGAGTATATCACTAAACACTTTCATGGCTAGAGAGCAATTAGAGATGATTTTCAACTCACACAAGTCTTCCTTAGGCTCTACACACCTTCAAATGGTTGACCGGGGTGTTATATATAGACCCCAAGCTTGAAGTAGTTGTTGCGCATGCTGACTGTGCAGGCATCGGACAATCCGATGAAGGTCATCAGACAGTCCAATGCCTTGTGCGCTAGCTGTTACTAGTCATTGCTTTCCACCGTTGGTGTCCAATACCTCCGTCTGATGCACAAATTTCCTCTCTTGAACTGTTGGATGATTTAGCTTCAGCAATGCCTAGCAACTAATCACGCAAGAGGAATTGGATGGTAGCACATGACACATACGGTAATCCCTACTCCAGTTGGGGTGATGCTGCTACTCTTCTTGTGTTTGTATGCTCTATTATAGGGTTGTTGCTTCTTATCTACATTGTAGATGGATCATGATCCTGAGAACCTGATCACTATGCCCCTACCCTCCTTTATATATATATGCAAAGAGGATACGGTTACAGTGAGGACGGTTGGCTTAACATATTGGTTTCCTAGTTTATTACATAGGATTATGCAAGAGATCAAGTCTCTTTCCAATCGTTGAGATTCGATGACACCGGGTATCCTTGCAGCATCCTGTGGCAAAATTTCTCTATCTCTTATGTTTTAGAGAGATGGCAAAATCCTCCAATAAGAAGGTGGCAACTTAGCGATAATACCACCAGCCATAAACTTTTCAGGCAACACACATGGAAATTGCTCAAGTCCTTACCTGGTGCATGTAGTCGCATACAGTTGTTCCATGATGTACAGCTCACTACCAGCATCAAAAACATCAAACTTTGCCTCAAGTGCATCCCATAATTCTTTGCCAGTTGTGTATGTCATGTAAAAGATCCACATACTTTTCACGAAGAGTGCTAATCATGGTGCCTCGAAACAGGTTATCGGCAACCTTGAATGCTTTCTTCTCATCAGGAGTAAACTGTTCGGGTTTTCCGCATGATAGCAACTCATAGCTACCAACCACATTATCATCTTAGCACGACATCTATTATAGTTTGACCCATTAAAAGCTCTTGGTTTCAACTTTTAAGGCAACAGCAAAACTATTAATAGAAAATTGTCTAATATGAGGTATTTAGACCGTTAGGAAATAAGGTACTTTCATGTTTAATTTAATCTAAAAATATAGTAGTAAATTATTTGCGACGACAAACAATGCACGTGTGCTATAGTGGCAACAATGATGAGCGTACTAATGATGTTTAGTAGGACAAAACCTTACTGAATATAGAAACAGAATGGTTAGAAATATGCAACGGACAAATCCATGCTCAAGGCACTAGTATTTAAGTTCACTCCTCTCTTCAGATTAGCTACGTATCCATCAGGAACATTGTTGACATTTCTAACATCACTTCGCGTTAAGTTGTCATCCCTAACATGATGCCAAAAATGCTAGAAAATAATCTACACTTGTCTACCCTAAAAAAATAATGCTATAGAATATATCCGCAAGCGCACAAATAATTCTCCTGTTGTAGCATTTCACCTGGTAAGATTCCCAAGCTCCTATAAGTGAAGAAGAAGAGCAACAAGAAGGCAACTTAGCACCAGCTTTCGAGGAAATGGCTGATAAGTCACTGCGCGAGTTCTCCGCTCCAACTACCAATAACATCCGCACTGGACCTAACGTCGAAGTTGGGGAGAATAGCTCAAGCCAGCCCTTATCACCATGGTGCAAGCCAACTTGTTCTGTGGAAAGGCACACGTAGATGCAAGTGTTCATCTCCAACACTTTCTGAAGATTTGTAGCACTTTCAAGATTAAGGATGTACCAAAAGACACCGTCCTGCTGTGTCTATTTCCATTTTCACTATTGGAAAAGGCAAAGCAATAGTTCTACGCCAACAAAGACAATCATACAACTTGGGACAAGTACTCCACAGCTTTTCTGTCAAGGTTCTTTCCTATGGGTAAGACAAGTGCCCTAAGGGGGAAGATCTCAAGTTTTCAGCAACAACATGACGAGTCAGTCCCAGAGGCATGGGAACGCTTTCAAGACTATATATTAGAATGTCCTTATCATGGGATGGAGAATTGGCTCTTTATGCAGACTTTCTATCACGGGCTCACCAACAGCACCTGTAACAACGTTGATGCTGCTGCTGGAGGTGCATTTATGTCACTGACCATACCACAAGCTACTGCTCTTATGGAGAAGATGGCCTCCAATCAAGATTGGAGTGATGAACGCCAAACAACCCGCAAGAGGAGTGGAGGAATGCACCAGCTCAAGGAGGTAGACATGCTGTCCACCAAGATAGATCTACTCATGAAGCTGGAAAACAAGGCCAGCCAAAGACAAGATGTCATGCACATTAATGATTCATGCATGACTTGTGAAGTGTGTGGCAATATGGGACACTCAGGCAACAGCCACCCTGAGACCCGTGAGGATGTGAACTTCATCAACAACAACAACAACTATCATCCTCAAAATCAAGGATGGAATCAGCAAAGGCCCAACTATCAAGGTAATTTTCCAGGTAACTTTCAAGGTACTAATTACAATAACTATGCTCAATTGCCTTTGAGAGAAGTGATCTCCAACCAAAATAAAATTGTCAGGGATGACAACTTGGCACTCTAGTAGCGATGCTCTGCTTACAAGCATTTTTGGCGTCGTTGCTAGAAATAACATTAAGAGGTGTCAATAATGAGTAGGACGCAGCCATCATACCATAAGGATTGAACCCATCTATCGCAAGCGCAACACGGATATTACGGGCCTTTTTAGCTTTCTCAATGCCATCAAAGTGGGTCCACGCTTCTCCATCGGATGTATGCACCATCTTGTCAGGATTGTATTGTTTGCCATATTTATGCCATGTCATCTGTTTCATGGATTCCTCGGTCATGTATAGCTGTTGGATCCTCGGTATGAAAGGGAGGTGCCGTACGATTGACACAAGGATGTCAAGCTGCCTCTTCTGGCCATCGGCAGAGTCTACCTCCAGATACCTAGAGGATTCGCACATTGGACAGTACTTTGCTTCCGCGTGTTCTTTCCTGAATAGAACACATCCCTTCGGACATGCATGTATCTGCTCATATGGCATCTTAAGGGCACAAAGCAGTTTCTGTGACTCGTATGTGCTCTTCGGCAGAATGTGACCCTCTAGAAGTAAGCTACCAACAACTGTCAGCATACTATCGAAGGCCTCTCGACTCAGGCTAAGCTGAGACTTTAACACCATTAGACGGCCAATGCCATCTAACCGAGAGATCTTTGTGTGGCTGTGAAGGTGTTGCTGTGCAGAAGAAAACATATCATAGAATGCCTTTGTGGTGGCCTCTGGCTCCTCCTCCTCATCCGTACGTCCATCACCGAACTGTGCTTGATGAAACTCATCTAACCTGTCTGCTACCCCGGCATCGGCATCAAATTCCTTGACGCGTGCTCTAACCACCTCTTCTCTCTTTCGATGGGCTTCACCATAGTGGACCCATCAGGTATAGTCCGGGGTAAACCCATACTTCACAAGGTGTTTACCTATGGTATCCTTGCATTGCCTTTTCCTATTAGCACATCTACTGCAGGGACACACAACCTGACTCGCTCCCTTAGTAGCTGTTGACGGCTGATAATGACCAATTTTACCCGTCAACTAACTCTCGAAAGAGGCACATTTGCGATCACCAACATAGACTTAGGGTTTGCACTAACGGAATTCCACGAGTTTTGGTGAATCCATATTTCTACAGGTACATATTAGAAAAGATATTAAAAAGGACCAATATGACAGATTACAAGCACCTCCAATGATGAATTGGAATGCACCATTGCGAAGAGCTCGTCGAGACAATCAAAACGGACATATCATTTACCATTTTCGGAGTTCCGGATGAAAAGATATCAATTCTACCGCGAGGGCTGCACTAGAAGACTCCAGAAGGTGCAAGAAGACACCGCGCCGAAGCGGAGGGCCAACGGCCGCCAGGCCAGACCGGTCGGTCTGGCCCTGGAACGGTCGGTCTGGGCCCTGGCCCGTTCATGGCCCGCTTCGACCCACGTGCTCCACCGCCTCAGGGTTTCAATCTCAGCCGTCCGCCAAAGTCGGTTTGATCCAAGGGCTCACGTTCATCCCACCGGGCTATAAAAGGAGGGCAGGACCCTCCTGGGGGAGGCATCCCCATGAAACCCTAATTCATATTCTCTGAAGGAGGATCAGAGAGGTGTCCCTTGAATGGACAAACCTCTCAAGGGTTAGCAATTAAGAAGACTAGTCCTCATTAGGATCTAGTGTCAGAAATAGAGAGATAGAGAGGGGAAGGACTTAGGAGGCGATGCCGGTCTGTCGGTGCTACCTCTATATTTTGTACCTTGGCGGAAGTTAATATACGTCTAGGATTTCTCTGGTAATCATCTTCTTCTTTCTTTAAGCAATTATGTTTATATTGTTCTGCTGGTCACGAGTCTCTTTTGAGCGTTTTAATCTATTGCAATAGGTTAAGGTATAATTCGTAGTGTAGGCGTGGTGCTTAGACTCGGATTACTCGTAGATGTACCCTATCTTTCGAATTTGGTGGTAGCTCACGGAGATAACTTTATAGCTCCGTTGAATCCTATGTATCCCACTATCCCGTTGGTAGGCCGAGCAGGAGTATAATTGGTAGGAAGGTCATAGTTTTGTCTGTGCTCTTTCTATTCAATATCCACAGATAGAACATATAAACATAGCTTATCGTGAGTAGAACGTGTGAACCTTATCAATCTCCTCTATATTCTCAACCTTCTAAAGATCTTGTTGCTACTCCGGGTTAAGTTAGCTGTCGTAGTTAACCTCACCGTTTCCTTATGGATACGATATTTAAAACTTCCGGGTGAAGTGCTACAACGGTATCCGTGCGCTTGCGGAACATTCAGTAAACATTAACAGATATCAACAGTAGCCTCGCCGAATGCTTGCTCCAAGAAGGAATGGGTCTTGTTGATCCATTCATTTGTGTAATCACTATCACTTGGGTGTCTCATGTACATCCAGTCATGATCATCCATCTTCTAACATATACATTAGCGAGAAACATAAAAATCAAATTTACCTACTTTGGCCTCCTACTCTCTAATAGGCAAGGATATGTCCTAATCCCACCCGCGGATGCGTTGTTGGGGTTAGTTTCCATGTTCTACTCTGATCGGAGACAGAATTTCGGTAGCACCTCCCCCTTTGTTCTCGGTACACGCACCGCAGCGGGGAGAACGTGCATCTCGAGAACAACAGGGGGTGATGCCGAAACTGAGTCTCCAATCGGAGCAGACCACGGAAACTAACCCCAACAACGTATACGCGGGCTGTCCAAGTAACATGGACAATTCAAAACAGATACGATTTTCGATATGCAAAGATCTGCATACCTCTAGCCGTATCTCTTTCGAACGGAAGACGCCTAACTAGGTGACGTGACCTACGACCCTGATATGAAAAGTGGGGTTATACCTTAGGTGGCAGTGCGTTAGGCTAGCGGGGCCGTAGCGAGTAAGTGCAGTGGGGAGGCGACGCGGTGCAAGCAAACCCGCAACGGCGAGGAACACGATCAGGGTCTACTAGAGCTCGGCACCGATGGCGTCTTCTCTGCAAAATAATGGTAAACACATATTGTTAATTTAAAATTTGGACAGCACCTCCCCTGCACGGTGACAATACCCACAACTGCAACAAGGAATATATAACAGCACAAAAGTGGCTCGATGACCGATAACCACATCGAATGGCTCGATGGCGACAACCACACACAATGCACCCATCTAACGGCTCAATACTTTCGTATAGCGGGGGCGGCGATGGCCCGGTAGGGGTGGCTCGGCCAATGGCGGGAGTGACGACTGCGACGGCGGAGAAAGCCGCGGTGTTGCCTAGGCCGACAGCGGTAGGCGGACGGGGACAGCGACGTGGACAACGATGGCGAGCGAGGTCTCTCCTCCCTCCTTCCTTCTCCCTCCTTCTTCCTCCCTCCTTCTCCCTCCTTCTTCCTCCCTCCTCCCTCCTTCTTCCTGCCTCCGTCCTTCCTTCACCTTTCTCCCTTCTCCCTCCCCCCTGCTGCCTCGGGCGCCGGCGAGGCTCTCCCAGCGGCCGGCGGCCGGCGGCCGGCAGCCGGGCGACGCGGTTGGGGAGGGGCGGGGCTGGGAGGGGCGGCTGGGTGGGCGCGGGAATGGGCAGTCGGGGGCGCACGGATGGGCGGCGGGGCGGGCGGGGAGGCCACCGGGGCGCTTGGCCTGGGGGGGCAGTTGTTGACACTTATTAATGTATAATTTTTATTAGCAAATATCCCTGTGCCATATATGAATATGTACTAGAATAGGGTTATTACTAATAATTTCATGAGTTTTGGTGAATTGTATATCTTTCCGGGAATTATCCAGAAAAGCTTAAAAGAAGGATTAAAGTGCGTAATTATCACAAAACTTGATCGCGACGGAAAATATCGCCAACGGGACGTGAGAAGAATCTAGAAGACACCCGAAGCAGGGGGGCCGACAGAGGGGCCCTGGTGGGGCCGGCCAGCCCCAACCCTGCGCCGGGCGGCCCCCTATGGCTAGGGTTTGCCTCCCCCTTCTGGAAGCTTCCTCCACCGCCTCTGAGGAGTCATCTCAGCCCCTTGTTAAGTCGGTTTGATCCAACAGCGCGCATTCATCCCACCGGGCTATAAATAAAGGGCCAGACCCCCCTGAGAAGAGGCCAGATCAAGAACTGAAGAGCCAGAGCATTAGATAGATATCCACTAGATCTAGGCTAGCAATCAAGACAGAGTAGAGGAGTAGAGATTTGGAGGAGTCCCGGCCTGTCGGAGCTTCTTCGTAGCTGTATTCGTCTGAATTCAGCTCCCTCGTCTGGAGCTGCGTTCTGAGGTACTTTTGTATTCGCCATTCTGGTTCAAGTAAGCAACTTGTTTTTATTCGTTCTTAAGTTTGCAACTCATATTATATTGAGTACTTTGATTTGGGTAGCTCCTAGGTCGAAGTAGTGATTCGTAGCATAGATGTGGTGTCTGGGCTATGGTTGTTTGTAGATGTCCCCTGATTAGCCGGATAGTGGTAGCTCGCGAAGGTGACTTTATAGCTTCGTTGAATCCTTTGTAGTCCACTTCCCGTTGATAGGACTGATAGGCTTATAGGTGCTTGGTAGGAGATTACTCTGTTTCTTCTCCTATTCGGGTTACTTGCCCGGTTAGACGATATTATACAAAGCTTACCGGTTGTCGGAACTAGAAGTCATTAGCTATTTTTCATTCTCAATAGTTTCTAGATTGTTTGTACCCCTTTAGATTAAGAGTTATAGAGTTAGTCATAAATCACTGCTGTTCCTTTGGGTTCGATATTAAAACCGGGTTGATCTTGGTGAAGTGCTGATCAGTATATATCTGTACGCTTGCGGATAATCGATAATAATTAAAAAATATATGGTGCGATTAATTTATACCAACAAGCATTTTTTGACCTTTTTAGGGGAACGGTTTGCTGATTTTGACTTTAGTTTATCTTAATCTATTATTATCCTTTTATCTTGAAAAATATATATAATAAAAATAAAATAATATGGAACACGAATCTCAACTTTTATATCAATACGAAACACCGTCGGGATCGTCCCTCGAATAAAAAAGAATCATCTAAGTCTATTACATCATCGGCTATGAGCTACGCCCGGGATTAATCAAATTATTTCAGAAACACAATTTTTCTGGTAATTCTAGCAAAAACCCCTTTCCTATTTAACCGATTTTGAGCAAACATGTTCATGTCTAAGTATTAAGGGCATAGCCGATGATACTTTAAGATGAAAACTTTTTCCGTTTTTATTAACGGGACGAGCTAAGAAATGGTATAATCGCTATGTTGGGAGTAGTCAAGGAGATTGAAAAATATTACGAAAAAACTTTTGTCTTAAATTTTTCCATATAGAAAGAGTCGCTAAACTTCGTTTTGAAATTATAGGATTTAAACAATTAGATAATGAATCGCTAGGCAAGGCTTGGAATCGTTTTGATGGCTTTGTGAATTTCGGACCTAATCTTGCTTTTTACCAGAACGTATGCTTTTACAACATTTCTTTTTGGGCCTTGATGATAAAAATAAGGAATACCCTAAATTTGTCTTGGGTGGAGCATTTATGCATATTACTGCTGATCATGATAAAACCATTCTTACTAATATCTTAAATGACCTTCCGAAGAAAAAAAGAAGAGTTGTTAGAAGAAGAATCCCCATTAGTTGAAAATAAACTTTTTGTCTAATTCATCTCAACCTGTAGTTGATTTAGCACCTGAACTAGCTAATAAGAAAGAGATAACTCCAGTTTCGAATGAATGTGCGAAATTGAGGATGAGTTTTTTGATGATTATGGAAATACTACATTTTATCATAAGATTATTCAACCTCAATAATCCAGAAATTTTGATCCAAATCTTTCACATTCCGATGATTTAAAATTTTTTTAGAGAAATGACAAGAGAACTAATTTTTATTTTGGGTGATAAGTGGTTGATAGAATCCGAGCAATCTCGGGAAGTAATTCGTCTTAATTCTCCCACTTGTCACTATAAGATTGCAAGTAGATACATATCCATTTGAGGCTTTATATGACCCAGTTGTAGGAGTCAATATTATGTCTTATACATTTACTAAAGAATTCTTAAAAGATATATCATTAATTACTGCAAATAAATTATTAAAAAATTGTTCAGGACACATTATTCCTAGCTTAGGAATTCTAAGTGCACTTCTTATTGTTATTAATGATTTTTGAATTTTACTGAATTTTTATATTTTTGATGTTTGGGATTTTGATGTAATGATTGGACTACCAATGATAAAACTTCTTCAAGAAGGTCGCAATGGTAAATTAGACATTAAATTTGAGAAAAGATTTAGTTTTTCAATACCTATAACGCATTCAGTAAAATTTAAAGCAGAACCCCTTTCGAAGTAGATCCAATAGAAGAGGTTAGAGCCATTGAATTTGATGAATTTATTGAACCTGATTTAGAGGATGACACGCAGTTCTTCACTAATGAAGAGGAGGAGGACCCTATTGATCCTGAACCTCTTGATGAATTGCTAGAGCCGCCTAAAACTCCTATTGAGTTTAAGCTATTACCTTCTGGTCTTAAGTATGTTTTCTGAATAATGATCAAAATTATCCGGTGATTATTAGTGATAAACTATCTGATGAAGAATCTTATAGATTAATTACTATTTTAGAAAAACATCGTGCTGCTTTTGGTTATTCACTCCAAGACCTTAAGGGGATCAGCCCTGTCCTGTGCACTCATCGTATACCAACCAATCCCGAAATTACACCTTCAAGAGAGCCTTAGTGTAGACTCTAAAATACGATGAGAGAAGTTGTGAAGAAAGAGGTATTAAAACTTTTGCATGCAGGAATTATATATCCCGTGTGACATAGTGAGTGGGTAAGCCCTGTGCAAGTTGTACCTAAAAAGGGAGGAATAACAGTTGTTCAAAATAATAAGAATAAATTAATACCCCAAAGAACTGTCACTGGATGGCGAATGTGTATAGATTATAGAAAACTTAATAAGGCAACAAGAAAGGCCATTTCCCTCTACCTTTCATTGATGAGATGTTAGAGCGCTTAGCCAATCATTCTTTCTTTTATTTCCTTGATGGTTATTCAGGATATCACCAAATCCCTATCCACCCGGATGATCAAAGCAAAACCACATTTACATGTCCTTATGGAACTTATGCTTATCGTAGAATGTCGTTTGGATTATGTAATGCACCCGCTTCTTTTCAAAGATGTATGATGTCTATATTCTCGGATATGATAGAAGAAATCATGGAAGTTTTTATGGATGATTTTTCAGTTTATGGAAAAACTTTTGATGATTGTCTAGAAAATCTAGATAGGGTTTTGCAAAGATGTGAAGAAAAGCACTTAGTCCTCAATTGGGAAAAATGTCATTTTATGGTTAGAGAAGGAATAGTGTTAGGACACCTAGTGTCAGAAAGAGGTATAGAGGTAGATAAAGCTAAAATTGAAGTAATCGAACAACTACCTCCACCTATTAATATAAAAGGAATCCGAAGTTTTCTTGGTCATTATGGTTTTTATCGTAGATTTATAAGAGACTTTTTACATATTGCTAGGCCAATGACTAGATTATTAGCTAAGGATGTACCTTTTGAATTTGATGATGAATGCTTAGAATCCTTTAATATTTTAAGAAAGCACTTACATCAAAGCACCAATCATTCAACCTCCCGATTGGTCTTTACCTTTTGAAATTATGTGTGATGCTAGTGATTATCTTTGTAGGAGCAGTTTTAGAACAAACAAAAGATAAAACGCATCATGTAATTGCTTATGCTAGCAAAACAATGACAGGAGCACAATTAAATTATACAACAACTGAAAAAGAACTCTTAGCTATCGTTTTTGTTATTGATAAATTTAGGTCTTACTTAGTTGGAGCTAAAATAATTGTTTATCTTGATCATCTTTGCTCTTAAGTATCGCTTACTAAAAAAGATCTGAAACCGCGCTTGATAAGATAGATCTTGTTGCTTCAAGAATTTAATTTGGAAATAAAAAGATAGAAAAGGAATAGAAAACCCCATTGTGCTGATCATTTGTCTAGGATGTATTTTAAAGAACTTTTGAAATTACCTATCAATGACTCATTAAGAGATGATATGTTGTTTAAAGTGACCAAGTCAGACCCTTGGTACGCGAATATTGTCAACTTTATGGTTGCAGGTTACGTACCACCAGGAGAAAATAAAACGAAGCTTATTTATGAAAGTCGTCTCCACATATGGGATCCACCATACCTCTTTAGGGTTTATTCAGATAGGCTACTCAGAAGATGTGTACCAGTGGAAGAAGACATGCAGATCATTCAGAAATGCCATTCATCACCATATGGAGGTCATTATGGGGCATTCCGCACTCATGCAAAAATCTGGCAGAGTGGTTTCTTTTGGCCAACCATGTATGAAGACACCAAAGGTTTCATCCGAAGATGTGGGTCATGTCAGAGGCACGGAAATATTAATGCTAGAGATGCTATGCCACTCACCAATAATATTCAGATAGAGCTCTTTGATGTCTGGGGAGTAGATTACATGGGACCATTTGTGAAATCAAGGAATTATGAGTACATTTTGGTGGCAGTTGATTATGTATCCAAGTGGGTAGAATCTATGCCATGCAAGAATGCTGATTCAAAACACTCAAAGAAGATGTTTGAAGAGGTTATATTTCCAAGGTTTAGGACACCAAGGATGGTTATAAGTGACGGAGGAACACATTTCACTGACAAGAAGTTTCACTTATACCTACAAGATCATGGAATACGACATAATGTCGCTACTCCATATCATCCTCAGACAAGTGGCCAAGCAGAAACATCAAATAAACAAATCAAAAATATCCTTTAGAAAACAGTAAATGAGATGGAAACTCTATGCAAGGATCGGTTACCTGACGCACTATGGGCATACCGTACAGCTTACAAGACACCATTAGGTATGTCACCATATCACCGGTATATGGCAAAAAACCCGCCATTTACCCGTGGAATTGGAGCATAAAGCTCACTGGGCTATCAAGAGATGGAACATGGATTTGGAAGCCACTGGAGAGAAGAGAAAAATGCAATTATCAGAATTAGAAGAATGGAGAGAAAAAGCCTATCACAATTCGAAGATCTATAAAGAACGGACAAAAAGATGGCATGATAAGAGGATCAAGAAGAAGAAATTTGCACCAGGAGATAAGGTATTACTTTTTAATTCCAGGTTTAAATTATTCGGGCTTGAAAAATTGCGAAGCAAATGGAAAGGACCATTTACTGTTGTGAATTCATCACCACATGGAGCGGTAACTCTATAATCAAACGAAGGTACGTTATTCAAGGTAAATGGACATCGACTTAAACTTTTTCTAGAACCATTTGATTCAGAAGTAGTTGATGAATTGGATTTTATCCAATTACCAATTTATTAAGCTCTAGTCTTTTCCGGTACGAAAAATCATCTCGCAACGCAACTAATAGAAAGTAGATAGAGTCCGAAGGCACCACGAGGTAGGGAAACTCGAGAGGACCCCTGGTGGGGCCGGCCGGCGCCCTAGTGGGACCGGGCGGCGCCCTCCTGCCCCCTCTCGTCCCGACTCTCGTTCCCTTATCCTTCTACACTCTTCCTACGTATATCCGCGTATAATCCAATCGCGTACGGATATTCTTTTGTACGAACCCCTAGAACCTAGATTTGTCCTCATCCTGTCTCCTGAAAACCCATATAAATACGTACCTAGACCCCCTCAATTGTATCCCATAAACAGCCACCTCTCTCCTCCAGAGAAACTCTCCAATCTAGATCTAGCAGCAATGGCGGACAAGACGATCATCTCCTACGGCGCGGACTTCAACAACATCCCCAGCGATGATTCGAAGGCCCTCGTCCTCGCGCAGCCGAAGCTTCTCGTCGTCATGCCACCGAAGCAAGTTGCTACGGTACCTCGGCGCCACGAGCAAGCCTACTACGTACAAGACCAGCCTGCTCGCCCATCGCCACTGCAAGGCTGCCGCTAGAAGCCGGTACCAAGGGGAAGCGGATTGCTATTCCCGGGGTACTCCACTTCTTCCACCTAGGGACAACGAGCGACTCTTGTCGGTCAAGACCGACAAGAACGGACGCCGGTGTGTGCAAAGTACACCAATGCTCGCCCCACCGTCGGGGAGTTCGTGCAAACCCAAGCGAGGTTTGCTACACTGAGTTCATACCACCTCCGCCCAAGAGAAAGAGAGCCGCATCAGCACTAGCACTAGAAAAGGTTTCTAAGCAGCCTCAACTTTCTTTGCGCATTCTCAGTGAGAGGATTGAAGGCCTCTCTAACACTGTTAAAGGCTTAGAGAAGACTGACAAGCTAAGGGATAAGATTATAGAAGACATGGCTAAGCAGATAGAAACCAATATCAAGTTAATCCGCAGTCTCAAGCGCGACAAGGACAAGCTTGAAGCAGAGGTCGAAAACCTCAAGAAAGAAATCCAGGGCCTTGCCAATGAAGGGCAACATTAATTGCCTAGTTATCTATGTAATAAGGCACAGTTCGCTAGGTTCGGTTAGTTAATTGAGTATGTCGGGTTATAAATTTTTCTTAGGACAAAGCCTAATGAGCTAGGGCAGTCGTTAGCTCAGTCATTAAAGCATCTGTCAAGTTATACATCATCACCATCATTATGAATAAAGTGCCTTATCTTTTATATTATTAATGTTTTATTATCTACTCTACTCTCTATTTTTGGTATGTGTTTGTCTCCACATATTGCTTGAGAAAAGTATACAGGGAAAACAAGTGTGGGGGAGGCATATTGCAACCACGGAGTTAAACTCGATCGGAAGAATGACACAATTCAGAATAAAATCGAACCAGGACCACGCACAGAGAAGCGGGCCCCCATGGGGGCCACAGAGGCCCGCCGACCGGCGCCCGGCCTGGGCCGTCCCGGCGCCCTACTACCCCCCTCTTGCCTTCTCGCCTCGGTCACGGTCAGGTTTGAGTCCGATACAATATAATTGCATACATTCTACTTTGATTTATTATCCGAATTATAAATCTTCGTATTAAACGCTTTTAAAACACTTTTTCGAAAGTCATGATTACTGCTGGAAATTATTATAGGTACATCATGAATGCTTAAGTTATTGTGGAACATGAGATAGTAGGATAATGAGAACTTAATTCGATAATTTGTCTTTGGAGGTTTTATTTCAAAATTTTTAAAACAATTAGCGTCACTTCTCCTTGTGGTGGAAACAAATAATAATCATATTACTCTATTACTTTTAATTATGATGACTTTGGTTGAGAGATTTATCATATCCCCCTGTATTATAAAAAAAATAATAATAAAAAAAATAAACTCTCTCTTGAGTATTGTTACGAAGGAGGCATGAGCTATTTAAAGAAAATCCAAAAAAAAAAAAGGGACAAGTGTCTGCGAAACCTCAAAAAAAGATAGATCACGAGGGAATAAAAACGGACAAGTGTCTGGAACCTCGATTTAATAAAAGAAACTTGAGCATGTGCTCAACAGTAAAATTAGCCTAAATAGCTCATGGTCTCTCCGACATAATATGCCAAGAGTGGATAATTTTCTTGATCTAGGAATATGATATTTCTCTCCCTAGTTATGAATATTAATTAACTAATATCACATATTCTAATACCACTACAAACAGGAGAAGGTTGAGCGAAGTTTTATTTGCAAATTTCCTTGCCCTCCAACAGATAAAATTAAAGGAAAAGAGTGATCTATTTCAAACTATTACGCTCCTCAATCACTCAAGGATTCATGGTAGACACTTTAAATTCTACAGATTACATGATAACTGAACTAGTTTTATATAACTCGATTCTCAAGTTATGCATTAAATGTTTATTCTTTCTATGATAAAACCAACCTTTTTTTGGGGACGAGTAAAAACTTAAGTGTGGGGGTAATTGTTAACACTTATTAATGTATAATTTTTATTAGCAAATATCCCTGTGTCATATATGAATATCTACTAGAATAGGGTTATTACTAATAATTTTTACGAGTTTTGGTGAATTGTATATTTTTCAGAGAATTATCTAGAAAAGCTTAAAAGAAGGATTAAATTGCGTAATTATCACAAAACTTGATCGCGACGGAAAATATCGCCAACGGAACGTGAGAAGGATCTTAAAGACACCCGGCGAGGGGGGACCGAGAGAGGGCCCTGGTGGGGCCGGCCGGCCCCAACCCTGCCCGGGCGGCCCCCTATGGCTAGGGTTTGCCTCCCCCCTCTGGAAGCTTCCTCCACCGCCTCTGAGGAGTCATCTCAGCCCCTTGTTAAGTCGGTTTGATCCAACGGCGCGCATTCATCCCACCGGGCTATAAATAAAGGGCCAGACCCCCCTGAGAAGAGGCCAGATCAAGAGCTAAAGAGCCAGAGTATTAGATAGATATCCACCAGATCTAGGCTAGCAATCAAGATAGAGATTAGAGAGATAGAGTAGAGGAGTAGAGATTCGGAGGAGTCCCGGCCTGTCGGAGCTTCTTCGTAGCTGTATTCGTCTGAATTCAGCTCCCTCACCCGGAGCTACGTTCTGAGGTACTTTTTTATTCGTCGTTCTGATTCAAGTAAGCAACTTATTTTTATTCGTTCTTAAGTTTGCAACTCATATTATATTGAGTACTTTGATTTGGGTAGCTCCTCGGTCGAAGTAGTGATTCGTAGCATAGACGTGGTGTCTGGGCTATGGTTGCTTGTAGATGTCTCCTGATTAGCCGGATAGTGGTAGCTCACGAAGGTGACTTTATAGCTTCGTTGAATCCTCTGTAGTCCACTTTCCGTTGATAGGACTGATAGGCTTATAGGTGCTTGGTAGGAGATTACTCTGTTTCTTCTCCTATTCGGGTTACTTGCCCGGTTAGACGATATTATACAAAGCTTACCGGTTGTCGAAACTAGAAGTCGTTAGCTATTTCCTCATTCTCAATAGTTTCTAGACTGTTTGTACCCCTTTAGATTAAGAGTTATAGACTTAGTCATAAATCACTGCTGTTCCTTTGGGTTCGATATTAAAACCGGGTTGATCTTGGTGAAGTGCTGATCAGTATATATACGTGCGCTTGCGGATAATCGATAATAATTACAATATAGGGTGCGATTAATTTATACCAACACCGGCCGCGTCCTCTGTGGCTGGGCGGCTCGCCGGGGCGCGCGCGTGAAGCGGGCCGCGTCCTCCGCTTCCGGGCCAGCTTGGGGGGGCGGCGGCGGCGGGCGGGCGTGGGAGCGGCCCGATGCGGTGGCGCTGGCTCCGGTGGCAAGTGACGGCACGGGCGGGCGCGCGTGTGTGTGCGTGTGTTGCGTGTGTGCGTGTGTGCGAGTCGAAACGGCTATGCGGCTAAGTGCGTTTGAGGCTTTGCCGAGTGCCGCCGATCTAGCACTCGGCTAAGAAAAGATTTCTTTTTTTTTTGAAAATGGATCCTTTGCCGAGTGCCGATGCCAAGGGCACTTGGCAAAGAGTCCCTTTGTCGAGGGGCCGGCGGCAAGGGCACTCGGCAAAGACCCTGTTCGGCCAAAACATAAAAAAAAAAAAAAATGCAGTTTTCAAAACAAAAATAAATACCTCCTTCGCCGAGTGCCGCGGCACAAGGGGGCACTCGGCAAAGAGCCATATAAAACTTGAAAAAATTCTTTGCCGAGAGCTCACCCTAGGGCACTCGGCAAACACATTTTGCCGAGAGCTAACCCTTGGGAACTCGGCAAATAAATATTAAAAAATAATTAACAAATAGCAAACGATTTCAAAAAATTACTAAGTTTTTACAAGAGGCCTTTTATACTGTCTTTTACTCATGAAAAAAGTTTTGACATCAAAATCGACCGCGAAAAATGCTTGAACTCCGATTCATCCGGGTTACTTTAGAAGTTTATGAAACTTCCTGAGATTGTTAGAGTTGAACGCAATGTATGTGACAACTTGCACGAAACATTGTCAAATTTTTATCACAGCCTCGACGCATGAAATGATTACACGGTGAGAAACTTCATGATTTTCTGAATTCATATGCTTTTTTTAGAATTAAAAAACATTGACTCCGCATGTGGGTCGTCATGTTTCGTGACCAAGATCTTCAAAAGCTTGGGTCTCATTCTCAATACACCCCTAAAATACCCTAAATAATATTAATATCATTTTTTGAATCACTAAATTTTATTATTGGATGCAAATGCAGTTCAAAATTTTTATTTGAAAAATTACAATTAAATGTAATAAACCTCTGAAAAATTGCAAAACACATGAAAAATGGGCCATATTTGAATATATAGTATAATCTAATATGAAAAGGCTACAGAAAAAATTGGAGGCCAAAAACTAAAAAAATTAAAATTTTGCCGAGTGTTAACGGGTGGCCTTTGGCAAAAGGCACATCTTTGCCAAGAGCTTGGGAATGCCTCTCGGCAATGTCCCCACTTTACCGAGAGCCTAACGGGTGGCTCTCAGCAAACCTTGACGGCGGTGGATGGGGGATCTGGTGGCAGTCTTTGCCGAGGGTAAACGTTTGCTGAGAGTTTGCCCTCAGCAAAGATGGGCCTTTGCCGAGAGGGAGACTGTGCCAAGAGCCAAGCATTCGGCAAACGATGCTTTGCCGAGAGCCTTCTTTTACCGTGAGCAGCTCTCAGCAAAGGCGTCCTTTACCGAGTGCACGATAAAAAGTACTCAGCAGCCCTAGGCACTCGGTAAAGGACGTGATTCCGGTAGTGATAGTCGACATACTGTGTTGCCTGATGTTGTGAACCAAGTGAATGTATGATAATGTTCACAGTCCATTCTCTCGAACGTCCACTAGGAAGAAGATGGTTATCCATTGGATCGACTCAGCAAGAAGTCACGCTAGATGCTCAGCTAAACTTGATTGCCCAACACATCCGAGCAAGAGACACAGACAGGAGCGTGGATCCGGAGGCGTACTCTTAATTCCAATCCTTCCTGCACGCACAGGATCAAACCATGAAAAGTTGGGAACAACTTAATAGAAGAACATGATGTTTTTTTTCTGTGTATTCACATGCGAGACAAAAGGCGATTGTGCATATTCACACGCGATATGAAAGACAAGCACTTCTTTTATAGGCATGGGAAATGGAAGGCAAAGAGCAGAGGATGAACCTGGACATAACGAAATGAAAAAAAATTAACCAAACCTGGACGTCAAAACACAGCCACAGTCCCAGCCACAGCCACAGCCACAGGAGTTACTAGTAACCTCTGCCATAAATCATGACCGTTACAAGTCTAGCCATTATTAATCTGCTCGGTTTCAACTTAGAATTTATTTGATTTTAATTGAATTAAAGTAGGCCAAAGCCTAACAAATCCAACAATTGATGTAAAACAACTAACATCACGCCCAGCCCTTGACCACGCCACTGTAGCCGGTCCTCATGTCTGAGTACCTGTCCCACACCATGACGCCGGCATAGTTGGGCGCCTTCTGCACCTCGGGCAGCAGGAGGTAGTAGAGATACTTGAGGTAGACCGCGATGGTGCCCTGCGCCCCGTCCGGCACGCCGCTCTCCGCCGGGGCGAGGCCAAGGTACATCTCCGTCTCGGGGTACCTCGCCGTCCACTTGTTCCACTCCTCCACGACGCCCCAGGTGCTGCCGTTCTTGAAGGAGCACTTGTCGTCGCCGTAGAACCTGACGTGGATGCGCTCGAACAGCCCTGTCTGCAGCGCTCGTTCGATACGCCAGTCGGGGCACCCGCACCGCGGGGACGCCGTGAGCCGCACCCCCTTCCGGGCAAGGCGGCGCGCCAGCTCGTCGTAGTGGTCGGCCTCGCCGTTGTCGATGTAGAAGTCGATGCCGTCCACGGCGGCGTCGCCGAACGGGCGGTACATGCCCCGGCGCCGCCCGCGGAGGTGCAAGTTCCACAGGTTTTTGGCGACGTCGGCCGCGGACTGCGCGGACGGGAGCGAGTAGTCGTGGCCGCCGCCGCCGATGGAGAGGAGCACGAGGATGCCCCTGGACTGGCAGTGCTTGATGTCGGCGCCGACGCCGCTCAGCTGGTGGCCTGACAGGTCGACCCAGTAGCGGCCGTGGCCGAACACGCTGTAGAAGGAGATGATGACGGTGTTGTAGAGCCCCGTGTCGCAGGCCTCGCGAAGAGAGCCTTCGTCCTTGTTGCGGCCCCAGAAGACGGTCACCTGGTTCGTCTGCTTCGCCGTGGCCGGGCCGGCGGCGAGGCAGGAGACGAGCACGAATGCTACGGTGAGGAGCGCCACATCCACTTGGCGTGGACACCACCGTCGGTACGCCATGGCGTGCGTGCCGAGCTTCTTACCGACGTACTACTCGATTTGCGAAAGATATGCTGATGGATCGGAGCTTGCTGTGATGTTGTGAAGGTTGGGAGCAGGGGAATGTCTATATATAAAAGATTGCACTTTGTGCTTTGGTAGAAAGCTTACAACTGCACCAGGTAGCCCGCCGCGGATGATGCATGGGAAACAGGGTGCAGTGACGCAGGGGGCTCGGCTTTTCAGTCAAAGCACGGGAAACAGGGAAACTGCACGGAGGAGCTACGGATGCATGGTACTCGTTCAACGTTCCTTCCAGGAGAAAGTGGCTATACTGTATAGATGGCCAATAGGCCGGGCTGGCACGGCATTGTGCCGCCACGGGCCATCGTGAGATAGAGGGAGTATATATATGTGTTGGTAACGGATAGTCCAAATCCAAATAGATAAGTCCAATTAAAACCTAAAAAAAAATCCAACAATTAACTTAAATCCAATCCCAAATCACTAATGTCTGATCTAATCTAATCCAATTATTACTTTTAAATCCAAATCCATCCATGATGATGCAACAATAGCAAAAGTGACATCGTATGTTTTGTCTTCATTTCAAAGCTTCTAGCTACTATCCCTCCGTCTAAAAAAATCGTCTTAGGTGATGATGCTACAAGTTTAATTCGATTTATAGAAAATATATGCAATATTTATATCTCTAAATAAATTTGTTATAAAAATCTAAATTTTAAAATCTTTCTGATGATACTTATTATTTATAAAATTGCTGATAGTTGTTTCTCGAAAAAAAACAAAACAACCTTTTTTTTTTGACCGAGGGAGTATATGCAAGTAGCGATACGACTACACACGAGAATGACACCGCCACCTCTGACAACACGATGCGTAAACTAATTTCAAGCCATTATAGCTACTATTCCAAAGCAAACCGGCCCATTGGACTTCTAGCCCGTTGCACCCAAACGATGTAGGCCCAAAAATAAGAAACCATATCAGAGAATTCAATTTGGGATCAAACCATTAGCAGGTTTACCACCCGCTTGCTTCTGAAGATAGGTTGGCTTGCGTGTTGCCACTACAGAGACGTCTCCTATAATTGAACCTCCTTCTATCCGAATCAGTCTCGGCTCTAAAAGTTGGCGTCTGTATAAATCGACTTTATAAGTCGATTATATATATGATACAGGGCATCTTGCAGACAGTAATGAATAAGAGAAATGGGTGTACAACATTTGTTTGAAATCCTAATTCACCTGAGTAGACCAACAAACAACAACATTAGATCAACTCATTAACCTGCAAAACAACTAGAACATACAACAAACGACATTAGATCCATATATGATTGATCGTTACACACATACGGATCTCATCTTATTTTTATTATTCGTACGCACACACACATGCTAATAATAGCTTTAAGTACACAAACCAAATACCATCACGCCCAGCCCTTGACGACGCCGCTGTAGCCGGTCCTCTTGTCCGAGTACCTGTTCCAGACCATGACCCCGCCATAGTTGTGTGCCTTCTGCACCTTGGGCAGCAGGTCGTAGTAGAGATACTTGAGGTAGACTGCAATGGTGCCCTGCGCCCCGTCCGGCACGCCGCTCTCCGCCGCGGATAGGCCAAGGTACACCTCAGTCTTGGGGTACCTCGCCGTCCACTTGTCCCACTCCTCGACGATGGCCCAGGTGCCGCCGTTCTTGTAGGAGCACTTGTCGTCGCCGTAGAACCTGACGTGGATGCGCTCGAACATCCCCGTCTGCAGCGCCCGCTCGACGCGCCAGTCGGGGTACCCGCACCGTGGCGACGCCGTGAGCCGCACCCCCTTCCGGCCGCGGTAGAACCGGTTGTACGCGTCGAGGCGGCGCGCCAGCTCGTCGTAGTGGTCGGCGCCGCTGTTGTCGATGTAGAAGTCGATGCCGTCCACGGCGGCGTCGCCGAACGGGCGGTACACGCCGTTGCGCCGGCCGCCGAGGTGCGCGTTCCAGAGGTTGTCGGCGACGTCGGCGGCGGACTGGGAGGACGGGAGCGAGTAGTCGTGGCCGCCGCCGCCGATGGAGAGGAGCACGAGGATGCCCTTGGACTGGCAGTGCTTGATGTCGGCGCCGACGCCGCTGAGCGGGTGGCCCGACAGGTCGCCCCAGTAGCGGCCGTGGCCGAACACGCTGTAGAAGGAGATGATGACGGTGGTGTAGAGCCCCGTGTCGCAGGCCTCGCGCAGGGACCCCTCGTCCTTGTTCCGGCCCCAGAAGACGGTCACCTGGTTCGTCTGCTTCGCCGCGGCCGGGCCGGCGAGGCAGGAGACAAGCACAATGGCGACGGCGAAGAGCGCCGCTGCTAGTCCTGAACGGCGTCGGGACGCCATGCTTGCAAGCTAGTATTGTGCTCTGCTGAGTGCTGTGCTCCTGTGATGGAGCTTGCTTGAACTGAGATGAGGTTTTTCGATGGATAATGCTGTGAAGGTTGGAAGCATGGGGGAGGTCTATATATAGATACAGATTGCGACGCCATACGTGACTTGGTCGCAGTCGTGAGGCTTACAGCTGGATGAGGCAACTAACGCAGATAGTCGTTTTCAGTGTACGTGCCGTGGAATGCGATCTGAAACAGGATGCAGACTATTTTTTCTTTCAAACATGGGAAACAGCAGGGGAATAACTATATAACGTGCCTGGCTAGTACCTATAGATCGGATGAGTTGCTATCCATGGTTATCGATCCAGATGTCAGCATGAACGTCTCCCATCCATACACTGTAGTGTCGACTTTTATTTGAAGAGAGATGCATGACAGCTTGGTAGCGAGAATATGTCCGGCGCTAGCGTCGTCGTTAGCCGCATAAACCTACAAAAAAAATAATAGAAAAAATTGCACCGATCGACGAACGCATACCGCCCTGGATGATGGATGTAGGACATGGAGATAAATAATAACGGCTACGACGATACTTTTCTTTTACCTCACGGTTGTCTCAGATTCATGATCTTGACCTTGTGTGCCATGACCCATGATGCTGCTTCCCACGCGCCACAGTCGCACACGGACTTCTCGATCTCCTTGCTGCGCCGCTCCCACGCTGCGTGCTTATCTATCTTTTAGCGATACACTATAAACAAATCTAAGTAACCTTGAGGGCCAACAATTCTCTTGAGAAGAACAATTAGACGGCAACGTATGCTATGCAAACCAGACTTCTGTGCAAACTATGCAAACTCTAATCAAGACCACATGAATCTAATCCAATGGTTGGTAATTTTAGCACTTAAACCCTCCCACTCATGGGGGTGTTTTGCAACAGCCAGATGGGATGAGTGGAGGGGTTTAAGTGCTAAAATTACCAGCCATCGGATTATATTCTTGTGGTCTTGATTAGAGTTTGTATAGTTTGCACAAGAGCCTAGTTTGCATAGCATACGTTCCCCAATTAGACCCCTAAAAAAATATACATAGCTTCTTCATTAGCGGTGTTATATAGTAAACCTCCAGGAAAACGTATGTTTCTTAGGGGTTAAGGCAAACTGGCAAGTAACAATGATCTTTTCTTGGCGGTTTTGCATGCACTATCAAGGAAATTAAGCTTTTTATCGAGTGTTTTAACAGCCAAAGATTTGTTATTGTTGGAAAGATGATTTTTCTGGGCAGTTGACATCCAAGAAAAATTACTACTATTAATTATCTGGGTGGTTAAGGGTCGCGACAACAAATTGCTTTCCTGTATTTTTGTTAATTTGCACCATCTCCTTAATGGTTATTGGCCGTCAAGGTAAGTTATTCCCTTGGTAGTTGAAAGAACTTTTTTTAAGCTTTGTAAATTTGACGCCGTCCTAGTTTCGTTGGAGGCCTACCTCCATGTAAAGAATCCTTGAGGACCAGAACCACCAAAGGAATCATCATATGATTTGCTTGAGGGTGCCAGCACCATTTCCCTAGCAGCTTTGGTCACTCAAGATAATTCCATTTTGTGGTAGGAAATATATATGAAAGGACTGTGGGCGATGTTCTTATATATATGCTCGACGTTGGATCATTTTTCATGATATATAAACATATAAAAACCACTTTTGCATTATTATATATTTTTAAGGCCGATGAGTTGTCTTATGACACATGTGGTGGTAAGGGGAATGCTTTTATTAGAACATGCAAACCACACGTTTCATTAAGAAGAAATAATAAAAATGAAATGACCATGGTAAACAAGAACAAGAAGGGTGCAACCTAACAAGAACAAAAAAAAAAAGATCAAATACAAAATGGTCTTGTTTGGATGCACTCGTATTCATCTCAATCCATATGTGTGTGCTGAAGTGGACTGAGGTGGAAATATTTAAGTTTCATCCCAATCCACTCCAACACATATGGATTATATTGAGGTGAATAAAAATATACATCCAAACAAGCCCTTAATGGTAAAGGATCAGATTATATTTACCATATTGTATAGTATAAACACAAGATATATAATGTGAATGTTCTGTCCTTTGTGTGCCCTTGTTTTTAACTTGCGTGTGCGATGGATGGTTTATTATGTGGTGCTTTTAATTTGCACAAAGTTTTCATCGTTATATCCCCTTCTTATAAAGACATGAGTCATCACAAATAAAATAACATACCACTTTTACTAGAGATTTTTTCTTACATTACGAAGAATGTTTTATAAAACATACCACACCATATTTTTGTCTAACTATTTTTACTCAAATCTACCGTCATTTCTAACTATTAGAAATTATTACTACTAGGTGACATTGAAATACATCACATATTTGTGGTGAAAAGAATAGTAGGTTTGGTTTTGAGAATAAGATTAGGGAAACAAACTCGACCCACAGGGATAGCGCCCGAGTATTTTTCTTAAGAAGAATACCTTCTCATGCAGGTTGAGAAAAGAAAACCCTCGAACCGCTGTTCCACCCGTACATAGCAGCATCGTAGCTCCCGTGAGACTGGATTGGCCTTAGACCTGTGTTTTGTCGTCGAGCAGATGAAAGAGTTTTTTCCTCCTCCGATCAAATGTGGTATAAATGCAACAAATAGTGAGTCTCTTAGACCTCGAACTCTGACCACTACAAAAGGAGGTACTGAGCCAGACTAACCACTCGGTCAGCTTGACCATTCCAAATAAGATTAGGAATATTTTATAAAACACAACACATCATATTTTCATCATCTGCTGGCTACTGCCATTTCTAACTATTTGAAATTATTATTACGTGACATTGAAATACATCACATATTTGTGGTGAAAAGAGTAGTAGGTTTGCTTTTAAGTATAAGTTAGACATGGTTACCCATAATCTTTTTTTTTTTGCGGGCATGGTTACCCATAATCTAAATCATTATTTGGAGAGTTTTTTCTCTTCGTCACTTTAAAGAGCTAGCTTTGCTATTTATCTTTAGCAAACTAGAAACTAGAAACAGACGATGAAAGTATAATGAAGAAAACCATTGAATAAGATTTTTTTTTTTACTAAAACTTTTATTTCTATCGATACACATGCACGCTTCCATAATGCTAGTTACTCTAGCCATATACTGTATATATAGGTAATGTGTTTAGACTTCTTAGGGTTTAGGTAATGTGTCGGTGGTCATCAGGCTGCACGTGCATAATTGTGCCGGCCGAGCGTGGGTCAATGATTCGGATCCATCTCACTATATTATATTGGTATATACTATATAATAAAGGGATAAAGTAATCAATGCAGAGCCTTTGGTCACGAATATAATGGTATGTAGTATGTGCAACTTGCATACTGACGCATGCTGCTGGTTTGCTGCAGCACACAAGATCGAGCATGAAAAGTCGATGCATTAAGTTTTGTTTGGATAATTGGATTAGTAGAGCAAATAATTAGGTTTTGGATTAAAATATATCTAGCTAATGATTTACTCCCTCTGCTTTAAATTATAGTTCATTTGAATTTTTGACTCTAAGTTTGTGATAACTGGTCTTATTTAAAATTTTGTGTAAATATAGTCAAATTTAAGTCATTTGAAGAACTATTATTAGTAAAACAAGTCACAACAAAAGATATAATGTTTGACATAATTTTATTTAAATAAAACAAGTGGTCAAAGTTAAAGGCTAAAAAGTCAAACGAACTATAATTTAAAACAGAGTTATTATATATTTGTCAGCTAAATATCTAGTTAACAACTATTTACTAGTTGGATCAAACTACTCCCTCTATCCCATAAATTATGTCATTTGAGGAGAAGCGCTTTCTACGAAGGAGATAAATAAAGTAGCTACATACCCCCTACTGATATAGTACAAGCTGCAGCACGAAAAACAATATTAAACGTCCATGCATTCTCCTCCATTAGACGGTCTGTGTCAGTGGTCAGTGAGCTGACTGCCGGTACGATACCTATGCATAGGTAGTTCAACGACACTTTTTATGGGACAAAATTTGAATCTTTGGAACGACTTTTTTATGAGACGGAGTGAGTAGGTAATAGTAGTTAATATTAGCTATAAACTATTAGCAGCCAGTGGATCTTAATACTTACTCCATTTTAAATTGTGAGACATTTTCAATTTTAAGACACGTTATTTTTACTATATATTTAGATATACTCTCTCCATCCAAAGGAGTGATTCATATAATCCGTGCTAAATTTGACTAATTTTATAGAAAATAATAATAACATCTATAATATAAAATGAACATATTATGAAAATATATTATAAGGTAAATCTAATGATATTAATTTGATAATATAAATCTTAATGTTTTTTTAGAAATTTAGTCAACTCTATAGAAATTAGTGCTTTTAGAGATCTAGGGAGTAGTATATATCATGATGTTTTGTAGTTTAGCACCCTTTATTTTCAAAAATTCAAATTTAGATCCTTTGGGTTTCAAAATCCCAGGTTTGGACTTATGGTGCTGAGCCTCCTACCATATTATGGTGTACTGAAATGACCACAACACTCGACACCACAGATCTTGGTGTTGACCTCTGTGCCAAGACCGTGGCACCAAGGTCCTCAACTTTACCCCACGTCGTGGCCTCCATGGCCGTGCCGAGGTCCCTTCGAGTTCGTCCCTCACTCCTTGGCACAGACACTATCTCTCTCTCTCACCGGTTCGGCACACCACCCCCCCCCCACCCCTAACCTCGTGCCACCAACCGTCGTAGCCTTGCGCCACCAGCGGCTGCTAGCCTTGTGTGCTCCCAGCCCCGTGCAGGAGGAAGAAGGAGACAGCCCCCCGTGCTCCCACCCCACTAGCACTGCCATGCCATGCCACCCCACGCAAAGGGGACAATGCGAAGGGGTGCAGGGTCTTGTGGGGCTGGCCTGGCTCCCACCTCTTGCCACCTCGCACCGGTTCTAGAAAACCGCGCTACACAACCAAGACAGTTCATTTTTGTACTTAGTTAGCTCTTCAATTAATTTATTAGTTAGTAATTTAGCTATTTAGTAATTGTGCTAGTAACTTAGTTTGGTTAGTAACTTAGTTATGTATTTAGTTGGTTCGGTACTGATAGGTAGTATTTACTATTTAGTTGAGAGTAATTAGGTCTTATTTTGCTACTATTTATTTATTTTATTAATTTGTATTTGCTTCGTAGTTATTTTCTCTATACTTATAAAACTTAAAGTTTTGGACAAGGTTTGGGTCAAACATTAAAAACATAAATTATCAATAACTTTTAAATATTTAATTTGAAAATGTGAAACTTTTATTTTAATAAAAAATGATGGATAAAATTAGGTTTTGGAGACCGTGTCCTTGTCCAAAACATCAAGTTTTATAAGTATAGAGGGAGTACTATTAGTATCGTCCAAATTCTATTGAAGGTAATATCTTTCGTGTCTTCTGTATAAATTAGATTGACAATGCAGTCAACCTATATCATAGAGGCAGTGTGGAGAGCGATGAATATGGAAATGTCCATTTTGTTGAAATGCAAAAGGGTGTCTCCAATATTCGATGATTGGACGTCGTTTAGTGAGTTGCTTGTCAGGGCTCGGGAGGAGCTTCATTGTGATGCATAGGAGGAGGCATCTCAGTTAAGGAGTACAATCAAAGAGTCCAAGCACTCACTGGTACATCTAGGTAACCCAGCAAAAAGGCCATCATGAGCTGCATTTAACCTTTTCCACCTCCCTTGCCCTCTCCACCTCTGCCCTTTTTCTTGACAGTCAACCATTTTTTCTTCTCACGAACATATCACTCATTTGTATATGGTTGTATCGGGTGTGGTAGTCACCTTTCCAATGTTTCTTGGCGTACCTTTTGTTTGTGCTGCTAAACATAGTTGTCAATGAGCTGAGATCCACACCTTAGCTTCTGTCTCATTAGTTCCTTCTGCCTGATTGTAGCCCTAAATTCATCTCTATCCCAGCAAGACTCTCATTTACATTTTCAAGTGCTCGATTAAAAATAGTCATTATATGCCACGCGGGTTAAATTTAAAGATTTTTAAAGATATAAACTAACCTCATCATAATCAACCATACAGCCACACTAATGGCATGTTCCAAGCTCCAAAGAAACTAGGCCATAGTGGGTTTCAACACCTCATTTGGACAATACTGGAGATGGTACTCCCTGAAGCCACACTTGTGGTATCCGTCCTGCACAAAACGACACATAAGTTGGTATGCATTCACTAGAAGAGTACAATGGTTTACTTATTCTTTTTCACATTTTCACAGAGGCGGGTTCTCAGGTCGCTTTGAGGTAGCTTTGTTCTTCTCCTCGTCTGTCATTCTTCGAGGGTTCGTGGGAGGTGAAACCCATCGCTTACTCGTATTTGGTTGGAGACCCCTAATGTTTGAAAGGATGAACCTTGGGTCAAACTTGTCAGGCCCATCAATCCATTAAATAAAGTAGCACCTATCCTTGCGCTAATAAAGACAATGCGAACATAATAACAGAAATTTCATAGGGAACATAATGAACTATTTACAAACAATTACTTACACAACAATCGCCACATGTCATATGTGTAGAAGGCTAGGACAGCAATATCTAGATGCCTCGATTAACACACGTGGGTTGGCTTACCAACGTTATAGTTTGGCATTGGTAGTTCAAGATGCACAGTTGCAACCTTGCAAGAAGTGTCTGAGTATAAAGCTAGCCGCAAGTATGGGAGAGAGGGAAGGGAAAAATGAGTTGAGCCTCGGCTACAGAACTGGTCGTAGACATTTGAGTCGAGGCTCGATGCCCTAGGCTTTGGCGGCAAGCTTGGCACCACGGCATGGAGGTATTACCACATCAATAACAAGATGATGTCCTCGCCAACTCTAACGTGCTACCTTAGTGACATAGGCTACGACACCGAGGCTTGTTCCCTCGGCGGAGTGGCCTACGACATCAACTTCTAGATCTAAAAACGAGTCGACGTAAAGTTCTTTTTTTCAAAAGAGCTAAATTAAAAATTCAGATATATATGTATATACCAAAAACTATATTAAAAATCTAAAACATTTTTATAATTTGGAATGAAGGACCTTAGGTGCCTGGTTGGTTGCATCATGTAAACGCAAACGTAAAAAATAATGGAAGACACCAGAAATGGAAACAAATTAAGCAAATACTGATTTTGTTTGGTTCCCCTCCGTAAAGGAATCAGATAACAGGAACTCTTGTGCATCCGAGAACAACCTTGCCGCCGCTGGCCTCCCTCATCCGGCCGCCCCTAAACGCTCACGCTGTGGCCAGGGTCTCCACTCTCCACCACATGACCAGCACGGTGGCCGCGAGCACGTAGGCGCTGTTGTCGCGCTGGTCGCACTGCAGGGCCTCTCTCGCGCGCCCCAGACGGTGCAGCCGACGCTCGGAGAGCAGCACGCCCCAGACGGCCGTCGGCATCGCCTGGATCGTCGCAGGCATCTTCCTCGGGATGGGCGGCGTCGACGGAGCAGACAAGAGGCCCGGAGACGAGTAGACGAGCCGCCGATCGAACAGATTACACCCAGGTTTCAGATTTCTACTCCTTTACGCCGTGATGCGTTTACAGTAGGGACGAAACAAACAGAAGACGTTATTAGTTTGCCCCTGTAATCAGACTGCCTTACAAAACATCCAACCAAACAGCATCTTAGTTGCTGCAATACTGTGGCGCCTAACAGAAAGCATACCACCACTTCCCTCAAAAAAAAAAAAAAAAAAAAAAAAAAAAGAGGCATACCACCCATGTAACAAAGGGGGCAAGGTGATGCAGGAGATAAGAATTACATACAGTTTACAAGTTACAACAACCATTCCCTAACTACATTTGGCAGTTGGCAATCTTCTAGAGTACACTCATTCCAGGTTCAAGTGATGGGGCACTCGCTTTGAGGAATCAAATGAATATCTAGAATGAGGTCACCGCATGATTTAGGCGCTTCGTGCTTGTATGGATTAAGCTAGCCATGTGCTTTTATCATTTTATGGCTTCCTCATGATTAAGGTCGCCATGTGCTTGTATGGATTAACCAACTCCAATCTCTAGACCAAGCAAAAATGTAAGGAGTAAGAAGGTGATGGTTTCTTGCATTACTGCTTCGTCAGCGAAGTCAACGATCTGCGGAATTGATTTGCAAGTTCTTGGAAAAACTTGACATCTGATGGTTTTGTTCTGCCGATTGCAGACTTGAAATGTCTCATTGCTACTTCTCGGATGTCAAACCCCTCCTGTTGAAAAAAAAAAAAAAAACAGTATTCTGACACTTAACTGATGAAAATGCATATGCTCATGCTACTTGACTGAGAAGAACAACTAGCATACATCAAGTGCGGCAACAGCAGCTTCCCTGCAGATAAGCTTTATGTCAGCGCCAGTGTAGCCTTCTGTGAGTCTAGCAAGTTCATTTAGATTCATGTCAGCACTGCATGGCATGCTGCGCGTATGAATCCGGAAAATATCTGCACGATCAGCTTCATTTGGTGGTCGCACATCCAGCACCCTATCAAAACGACCTGGGTATGCATCAATCTCAGAGTTAGATCAAAGGAGAGTAATGACCATTATATGTCTAATCCAAAAAATAAATTCAACAGCTCATACAAGTACATCGACTTAATAACAACTGAAACAAACCTGGCCTCAGAAGTGCAGGATCAATTTTGTCAGGACGATTTGTAGCTGCAATAACAGTAACACCAACTCTCTGGTCCAAACCTGTTGCCACAATAGTAAATTATGCACCATAAAAGTTTACAGACCAGCAGGAGCATGTAAATAACAAAATAAGTGATAGGAGGTCATCAGAACATTGCAACTGCATATGGCTAGAACCGAACAACATTGACTGGAAATATCATGATCAGATGTTTGATGCTTGGTTTATGTCCGGGCAACAAAATACATTATTGTTATTTGACAACCTTTAATCACATGCTTAATACACTTTAGAGTTTAGTGAAGAAATAAGCTGATTAGAATAAAACACAATAGTAAATTATGCATCATAGAAGATAGAAGTGTAGATGTCAGATAAATTAGCTTATGGTAGCATCATGAGTGTTTTCTCCTGTAGGCCTATGGGCCAGGTGCAGTCCATCACTGGGCACACCTCTTGTATGTGTATAGGGCTGCGGGTAGCTGCTATTAGCCTATATATGATTGCCTGCCACCAGTATAATCAATCTATTATTCGCCCTTTACGCTTTCAATAGAGACCAATAGAAGCTTGTAAAAAATAAAATAAGATAAAAAGGTTCTCAACATTCCAACCTTGCGCAAGCACAAGCAAATGGCTAATACTCTGAATAACATTAACTGGAAACATCATAATCAGATATTTGATGAGTGGTTTATGTACGGTCAACAGAAAACATTTTAGCGTCTAGTGAAAAATAAACAGATTAGAATAAATCCTAAGGCAATTATTAGTGAGTTTATGGAAAAAATGGAGATTAGAAAGAAGAATTTCCTAATGAAGTGTGAAAACTCACCATCCATTTCCACAAGCAACTGGCTGAGGACCCTATCAGCAACAGACGTGCCATCATTTTCTTGCCCACGAGTTACTGCAAGCCCATCTATTTCATCAAAAAAATAATATTGCAGGTGCATTAGCCCTTGCCTTTGCAAATAGCGATCTCACTGCCTTTTCTGAGTCACCAACCCATTTGCTGAAAAGTTCAGGACCCTTAACAGCAAGGAAGTTCAATTTTGCTTCGGAAGCTGCAGCACGAGCCATCAAAGTCTTGCTGCAACCTGGCGGTCCTATCATTAGCAATCCTCTAGGGGGTCGGATCCCTAAACGTTCAAATGCTTCTGGGCATTTTTGTGGTAATTGGATAGCTTCAATTAGCTGCTCCTTGACACTGAACTGACCACCAACATCTTCCCAGCGTACATTCGGAAGCTCAAGAACTACCTGCATACAACATGATTCAGCAATTGACATTTTTTTTCACGCAGATCACATATATAGATAGGAACTGTCATAAAGGAGGCCTATGGCTAAAGCTTTGCAGGTGGATAGAAGTGATACCTCGCGCATCGCACTTGGTCTAACTTTTGTTTTAGCATCGTCAAAATCCTTAATGGTTACTAATAGCGGTATTTCATCTTTATCATTGTAAGACTCACTACTTTTCATGTTACCACCCTTCATGCAGGCAACATCATCTGATGACATGGTCAACTGTGAGAACGATGACGATAATGAGCTTGGATCTTCAGTATCTTGACTATCAAAACTACAGCCAGGATGACCAAGTTGTTCAGTTGAATTTTCTTTTAGACTGATGTAACGCCGCAGAGCACTCAATGCAGCCTCATTGCACAATGCCGCTAGATCAGCACCCACAAATCCATGGGTCGCTAGAGCAACAGACTCAAGTTCTTCATTGCCGAGAGAGTGATGAACTCCAATTAGAAGGCGGCGAAGTATGTCCATCCTCTGCCCCGGGGATGGCACTCCTGCAATCCAGTTTGAGGACAACAAAACATGATTAACATGGTTTTAAACTCAACAACATATCACTGGACAATGATTTTGAATTGAAGTCATTAAGTTTGGTGCCATCTATAAGTGCATGGCCAACCTTAGTGTCCCAAAAAAACTTAAATGGCTACTAAAAATACAAATAATCACTTACTACAGATGACAAAACTTACAGTACAAAGCAATTCATTGCTCATAAGTTTAAAATACTGGCCAGTCCTAAATGTACTATGCTACTTAATAAAATCAAAAGGCCAGATTACATTCTAAACATTCATAAGCGCTTCATTTTGTAGGCATTAAATTAAAAGGCATGATGTGTATGTGGAGTAGACTACATCCACAGCCATTCACATTGAAAATATATGGATAGCATCGTAGCATTCTACCTATTTCAATTTCTTTATCCAATCTTCCAGGGCGTCGCAATGCAGGGTCAATACTATCAGGCCGATTTGTAGAAGCAATCAGGAGAACATGATCACTAGGGCCAATCTCATCCATCAGCTTTAACAGAGAGGCTACCATTCTAATAGATAACTCCTCACTCCCATCCTTCCTTGATGGAGCAATTGCATCCAATTCATCAATAAATATCTAATAGCAACAAAGATACATGATACTGTTACGAATGCTAACATGATGGGCTAAGGATCCTAATTAGGCAATTAGGGTACCAATACTTCAAATATATAGGATTGCTCCTTGCTAACAAAATAGTTCAAACTATCACCTTGGATAATCAGTGTGCAAACATTTCAGTATTTGACCTAACTCATATGCAATGTTTCAGAGAGGATGAATCAGACAACTTGGTAACAGAAAGTCATAGACCTGACCCATTACTGGGGAAAAAAGTTTTTCTTAATAACAATCAGATTTTCAATTATAAGTTGAAAGCAGGAGATGCTCCTAATAGGAGCCATGCAATATTAATATAGGCAAGTTAGCTGCTTTGTAAGATACTTCAATGATCAACTATTGATGCTTAATGAGCATAGCATTAGAAACAGGCTTCAACTGAATCTGTTGTTTGTATGCATCATATAGAACATACAATGAAGAACTCAGCATCCCTCAATCATTGGGAGCATTTTGCATTAAGAACAGAGGAAAAGGAGATATATAGTCAAGCACTCAAGCAAAGTTGTTTGCCTGCTGGACATGAAAAAAAAAAAAGGTAAAAAGAGTAACAAGTTCAATTTCATGAATTTTAATAGAAGATAGTTTTTAAGGCTTCAGAGTTGCATAACCCATCAAAATATTAGAGCAGCATGGGCTCAATATCAGTGTTACCCTCCAAAAATAAGTTGCTAGTGAACAGTGAACACACTCATGTTGAATACGCAGTGTGGGTATCATTACAAAACCAAGTCAGTAAATAAAGATTTTTATTTGTCCTAATAAAAGAGGAGTTTCGAGGTTATCAATTATGGTATTAGCACTTTATGAGGTAACTCTACGACTACTAGGAGCCCAGGATTCTTTTTACAGTTGAAATAATGGTAAAGGTAATTGTAGTCGATTATTCGATGAGAAATTCTAACCACAGCAGGAGCCGCTTGCTTGGCTGAACTGAAAATATCGTACAGAGATTGTTCGCTTTCTCCGTAATAATGACTAATGATTTCTGGTCCATTGATTGTAAAAAGGTTGACCCCTGCATCATAGGCACAGGAAGAAGCAAGAGAGGTTTTCCCTGTTCCAGGTGGACCATAAAGAAGAATACCTTTGTATCTGCAAACAATCAAAATATTGCCAAATTAAAACCATTAATTTTTATGGCTAAATATAGTGAGAAGTGTATATCTGCTCACACAATACCTTGGCAGACCAATTTGATCAGCTAGTGAAAATGAAATTATTCCTTTTATAGTTGCTGACTCTTTAGATAACCCACCAAGTGTTGGAGCATGATTGAAATCTTCATTTCTTTTGCCATCATACTCATAAAGTTCTGATGGTAAACCCGGCTTATCTGAGCCAAGCTGCTTTGTGCAGACAGAATCAGATAAATGAACTTTTGTGGTTCCGGCAACAAGGAAGAGAACTGGGGTTTCCCCATATTTACTTGAACCCTCTGCATTAGACAGTGTATTCCCGTTCTCACACAAAACATCTTGAGAAGAACTATCTGGTTCTGCGGCCATAACCACAAACAAAGACAGCTTTCCGCATATTGAGAGAGGAACAAAGTTTCCTTTAAGTAAGTGTCTACCATTAAGCCACCGTACTGCTGAAGTATGCAACAGTTCATTAATTTTCTCATCTGCTAGTGCTGATCTTGCAGTGATTGGATCCAAGCACATTGAAGAGCAACTGTTGGAAGCAAAGTGATGGGATTCCTTCTTATGCAGTGGAGTTGAAGGACCCCTCTTAGGTGTCTCCATAGCCATTGCGCTTCTTTCAGGATGGTAGTCAGACTCTGATTCAATACCATTGGAAGATCCAACATTAGGTGGAACTAGGCTAAGATAAAGATTCTTACATTTCATTACCCATAAAATATGAATATCATCACTATGCTTTGGGGCCTGAAGTGTACACAAGGAGCTAATAAACAACGATCGACCTACCAAAGGGTGTCCCAAAACACAAGCAAGATCCCAAGAGAGCTTGATACCATTCTTTGGAACCTAGCAAGATAACCCAGTCAAAAACTTCAAAAGTTTGTTATGCTTGCCACTAAGACATCCAGAGAAAAAAAAAATAGAGAGAAGACATACCTCACGTGAGGGGAGAACTGTAGCAACCACGAAGTTTTTACCAGCTTGGCCATACAGGAGATCATTGTCCAGATCAAGATCAAAGAATCTGTTGCACTCCTCAAATAAATTAACTAGTGGGAAAGCATCTAACTGATCACTGCTTGAGGAAATTAGCGAGACCTACAAACATGGAAACACAGCTTAGCTATTGAAAAGAAAACATGCAAGTAAACTAGTAAGTTTGTGCTTTGGTGGAACCCTGAAGTTGGTTTCACAATCAGAATAGCATAAGCTGAAGTCCAATTCTTATGGGTACAAAACTACAAAAGAGAATCAAATGCTGGCATAATCTCAATAAGAACGGAGTCCTTGAAGATGACATGTGCCCTGCCCACACAGCAGCTCAGAAGACCACTGTGACCTCATCTTGAGCTGCCCTTCACCATTGGCAGTTGAAGCAGTGCCAGTTCAAGATGGGTGAACTATGGCTGATGCCTAGGCCTGAGGACCTACGCTGCAATCTGATGTTTTTGTTCATCTACTTTAGTCGCTTTGCTGGATGATCTGAAGCACCAAAATGTGGTTTTGTTCAATGTACAGCCTCCATCTTAGTTCTGCTTGCAAGGAAGCAACTCATATCTGGAAGCACCGATTCCCTGTCACAGAGAGGGGTGCTGAAAACTAAAGTTATAATCTTCTTCCTTTCCAATAACTTAACTCTCTTGAACTATGTACACCTCTAATGGTCCAAGCAATATATTAAGTTGGGCAGCACTCCCCTCCCACTGATTGAAAAGAAAAATAAAATGTGCACATTCCGGTTCAGAACATCGACTCTGCATCCATACACTGATGAGCTCAAGCCACCTTGACTTTCTAGAGATTACTGAATCAGTCAAATTGGACCTCATAAGAGTGGATTGAGCTTAGTGCCCTTGTGCGATGATGAATTAAATCTCCCTCGCACAAAAGAAATAGTAGTACAAATTTGAGCGAGCAGCGATTCTAGCTGTAACGAAGCTGGTCCACACTAACAGTTTGCAGAAACAAACAGTCCTAAGTCGAAGGAACAAAGCCGAGGCACCAAAAGAAGAACAAAGCAGGAGCTTACGGAGACGAGGCACCCGGGCCGCGTCCCGGCGCCGACCATAGCGGCCTCGGAGAGCCAGAGCCTCCCCAAGCGGCCGCCGCGGCTCCCGTCCCTGGTGGCCACCTCGGCGACGGTCCCAGCGAAGTAGCATCCATCGCCGCCGCGTGGCACGAGCGCCGGGAACTGCGCGGCTGCGGCGGCGGCGATGGATGGGAGGTCGACGCTCCTCTCGCCGTTGCCGGTTCCGGAGCCAGCGGCGGAGGAGCGAGATGGAGGCGTGCGTGGGGATGGCCGCGGCGACGCTGACGGGTTTTTCTTCTTGCTCTTGGAAGGAGGCATCGCGGCGCGCGGCGGCTGGGCGGGGCGGGCCGGGACGACACGGCGGCGAGCGGCGAGCCTAAAACCCTGGGACGCCTGGACATGAGGTGGGAGGAGCGGCGAGTCCAGTTCGGCCCTTGGGCTGAAATGAACGGGCCCTTTAGATGGGCTTCGAATCCTCCAAAATCCCATCGGTGCTGAAGCAACTAGTTTTTGAGAAAAATAGCTTTTCTCAAAAAAAAAAAGGTTTTTGAGAAAAATAGCTAGAAGGAGAGCAGTACACTAGTTTATACTAGAAACCATGCGCGGCTCTGTCCGTTGCTGCAGCAGTCATGCGCGCCACGCGAGCACAGGTTAGCAACTCGCGACTCGCGTTGCTCTCTCTCTTGCTGTATCTCTTTTTTCGAGAGGCGGCGTGCCGGCGTGGAGAAAGCGTGCGCGAGCCCCGCCGTGTGGAGCCAGAGGAAGAGCTCTGGTGTCGCTGCCCTGGCAAGCGACGGCGACGGGTCCGGCCAAACAGGCAAACAGCCTTGGCAGGGCGGATCTGCTCCGCAGGATGGCTGTGTGATGGCCCTGCCTAGGTCTGGCCATGCAGGGCGAGGCGCCCTAGCTCGGCCCGTCGCCAGATGTGGCCGGCTCTCCGGTCCTCCATGCAGCGAGGGACAGAGGGAGCAGACAAAGAACAGAGACTTTGCGAAGGCTTTGGAACAGACTTTGGTAGAAGCCAAGTTGAAATGCCCGATGCCGTTGGCTTGAGATCTAACGCATGAGGGAGAAGCGGGCGACGTGGCCCAATGGGAAGCCCTGGTTTAGTGCATAAATCGTACGTAAGAGATTTCCATAAAGCAACTACTCGATTCACTGCCTAGACTCTCAAAAATAGCAGTGCACACTGGTTTCAGAAATAATCAGATTGGTAGATACCAGTGACCTCAATGTCACTGTTTTCAAAAGATAGCAGTAAGTTTTAACAGACATCAGTAAGGTAGATAGCGATGTTGCAACTCCAAAGTGCACCTAAAGATAATAACTATATAGATGACTGAAATAATCAACATGACAGCTCCATGTATCAACTTTGCTCCATATATCATGAGAGCATGAGAGGAAACAAAATCATATCGAAACTCAGCTAATTTAAAAGGAAAAAAAGTTATAGCATGCCACAGGCTGATATGATCTCAGTCATTCATCTAGTCAGAACATTCTAGCTGCAGCCTTAGAGCTTGTACAGAACCTATAATTCAGAGTAAAGAAGGGCAGAGACATAAGAATTCTTTCATATAAAATTAAGTAGAATAGACAAAGGATAAGCTGCTGGAATTTAGTTTTTAGAAAAAATATCAGCTTGCAACATCAGTCACATGCATTCAGTTTTCAGAGAAGTAGCAGCTTGCAACACTAATAGAGCTTGGTAAAAATTAGTAACATCAGCAGCATATTCAGAAGTGGACCGTGCCATACTACAGCAAAAAATTAGCAGCAGATGCATCATCCTTCTTCCTAGACAGATTCTATAATTTACACCACCAAGCTCCAAACCTTATTACAATTCTTCGCTCCGTCTAGGCACCAGAGACAAGCTAGATATAAGATATACAAAGCATATGACATTAGGTTCTCAGTTTGCCAAGTTTCCTCAATATACAGAGCATTTTAAATTAGGTTCTTAGATTGTCAATTTTTCTGTACTAATTTTTTTTATTGTTGTTGTTGTCAACTCATTAGAATCATCCACTTCACGACCATCTGGAGTTGCCACCAAAATATTAAATTCTTGTACTAGACAGTTGACTACGTCCTTCTAAAAAAATGATTTATCTTAGGATTTCGTTTGTTGCCACTGCATTCACCCATTCTTCCAAAGTTTTATTGGGATGTTGTCAGATTCATCTCAATCCACGTACATTGAGGTAGATTAGGGTGACATTTAGTTCAAGATCTATTTTAATTCATCAACACATGTGGATCAATTTGAATCCAACTGCGTCTAAACAAAGCCTAAATTGGGTGCTAATCCTGAATCTAATTACTAGAACCTTCGAGAGTTACGACATAGCCTCCATAAACTAGGTTTGCTGATAGTTGGGGTTGATGCTTTGCAACACTTTTCTTTTTGCCAATCTGTGCTACCTCACTTTGTCAAAACAAATAAAACTACATGACTAGTCACGCGATATCGCAGTCCTATTGATAAATGAGAGATTTACTTGTATGGCCTTAGAAAAAATACCTCTTCCTTATATGGCTTTATTTTTTCTAAACTTTCTTCTATGGCCTTAAAACAAATTTTGATTACTTGTATGGCCTTTCATCCCTTCAGCCCATTTAACAGTGTTAACGAAGGATAAAAAGACCGTATTACCCCTGGTAGAAAATTTTTTTTGTAGAGTTTTGTTTATTTTTATTTAGAGTAATATTTGGCAAATAATTTGACCCACAACTGTAGATCATATTTAGCAAATAATTGATGAAATACTCCAAATATGCTCTACTGTTATGTGTCAAATTATTTGCCAAATATTATCTAAATATAAAAAAATAAACAAAACTTTGTAATTTTTTTCCATTAGAGGTAATATGGTCTTTTTACCATTCAGTTAACACCGTTAAGTAGGTAAAATGGACGGAAGGCCATACAAGTAATTAAAATTTGTTTCAAGGCCATAGAAGAAAGTTTTTAAAAAATAAGGCCATAGAAGAAAGAGACATTTTTTTTCAGGGCCATACAAGTAAATCTCTCTTGATAAATAGCACACCACTGCATGAAAAGAAAGACAACAGAAAGCAAGAAAATAAGATAGTTTTGGGATTCGGAGAAAGAGAGCAGTCTATTGTTGGAGAAAGTACAGAACCATGTATGAGTTTCTCAATAAACTGAAAGACAGACCCAGGGACTTAACGTACGGCAATTTTACCCCTACAAATTGTCTCAACCTCCTGGACAATGGGACCATCCACCTACAAATTGTCTCAACCTCCTGGACAATGGGACCATCCACGTCACCCTAAATTATGGTGGCCGTTGGATTTTCCATCGGATGGCCGAATTGCCTAGAAAGCGAGATTCACCCGGCGACTCTATTCTAACTTAGCGCTTCGGACTCTCCTCCTTCCCAACGTTTTCTCTCCTCCCCGCTCTCTCCCCCCATCTCTCCCGCCGCGGCGTCCGGCGGCGGATGGCGCCCGGCAAAGTGTGCGGCTGGCTTTGTGGCCGTGCTCCTCGTGCCTCCTTCCCCGGTGTGCGGGCACAGTCGCCGCCGCCCTCCTCCCTCCTCCCCCACTCCCCGGCGTGCTGTCGGCCCAGCCCAGCTGCCCGGCTTGCCGTACTAAGCGCGGGCGATTCGCCCACGGCGCTCCACGGCTGCGGTGGCGGCACGGGGTCGCCGCGTGGTGGCGTCGTTGGGCATCGGCCATGGCGCGGGCGGCCAACCTCGCCCGGCGCGCCTACCTAGGGTTTGGCCCATTCCCGGCCGACGGCGTCGGCGGCTCAACTCTACGGCGGCTGCGCCGTGCCTCAACCTTTCCTCCTCATGCTCTATCCATGGCTACTCCCCCATACAGGTGATTGACCAGGTGTTGCAGCCTGCCACGCCTCCCGTGCAGGGGCCCCTTAGGCTGCGCCGACCCGCCACCGCCCGCCCGCGGCTTGCAGCAACTGAAGCCGCAGGCGCTCCGGCGCGGCTTTGGCAGTCAGTCCCGCTGCGGCTGTCGGCGGCGGCCTCGCAGGGCAGCCAACAGGCGTGGCTCCCGGGCGGGCCCTGCCCAGAAGGCGGCCGTCTTGGCATAGCGGCCCCTACATGGGTGTCCCCAGGCGCCGCTGCTGGAGGCAGGCCGCCCGGTTTAGCGGTTGCCGCTGCTGCCCGCCGCCGGCCGTTCTGGAGGTCCTCGGCGTCCGCTAGCTGATTTGGTACATCTCTCTCCCTCTCCCTGCCGGATCTCCCTCTCCCAATGCAAAATGTCACATTCGCTGAAGCAAGGGTGGCACGGCGTTCCGGGCGGTGCAGCAGGAAGCACTTCCTCCTCCCGCTCCTCTGTTTTGTCGTGCTGCTCCTGAACGCTGCTCCCACCCTCCGTCTTGGCTGCAATGGCCGGTTATGAGCTGCAGCAAGACCAGCAACTGCTGCGACACCAATGTCTACTAGGATCCTGTGTACTACTGGTGCCCTCTCGCAGGTCCTCTGCTATATCTTCGCATTGTCATTGCTGCAACTTAGATTGACACAGTTCATTTGGTTTATTTTCCCCACAGATTAAAGCCTGTCAACTGGTTCACAGTTCTTAAGGCCTGCACAAATTGCTTGCATTTTTGCTCATTTTGGATGCTGCACTGGATGCATTGTTTATGACCTGAGTTTGATTTTTTTAAATGCTAAAGAAATAAAAAAACAGGTATGGATACATGACCAATACATAATTTTCCCAAGCTTTAAAATTCATGTTGAGTACTATGTGTGTGACCCTATTGTTTTTCCTGAAGCCTCATAGAGTGATGTCACCTCCATCTATTGTATCAAGCTAACTCAATCAGTAGAGAATTTGCAGTGTGATATCCCCTCTTTGTCTCTTTTCCTTTTCTCTATCCTTACAGTTTAAGCAGTTATGCATATTGGCTCATTGAAATATTTTGTTTTCTGCATCAAATCAGGAGAATGACCTGTTAAAATATATTGACTCATGTAACATGGAGGCCAGTGTAGTCAAGACTTGGATAAATTTTCTCGAGGATACATGGCAATTTCAGTCGTCATACAATGAACAAAAGGTAAATAAAATGAAGTATGCATTTACTACAAGTTTCAATACTTTTGTCCTATTTTTATGCTTTTCAACCTGTTGTGAATTTACGATCAGAAAATGTTCCGTTGCTGTTGTGCTCAATATTATGACAAAATATTTTTTTTTTGCCTGAATCAGCTTTACTTTCTGTTGAATGACAAGCTGGACAGATGCATAACCAATTTTCTGAAGTTAACCAAGTGTCGTCTTTCTTATTTCAAGGTTATTTGGTCGGATATATGCTGTTCAAGCACTGTACTATTGGAGTATATATTTGATTCAGCTTCTCATTTCTTGGGCAGTAAGTTCTTAGTCCATCAATTGAGCGGATCCGCACATACGTGGATAATTTGGCACTCAATAAAACATGGAGCACAAAAATCCCTTGAGGAGGAATATCTGGAAACTGAAAATAAGGTTCGTTTCTAATACCTAACATTGATATTATACCTGAACTTTTAACTAGATGTTGTTAAGGTCAAAAACCTGTTCAAATAAAGATCCCTAGCTGTCTTTGTATTATAATTCATGACACAGACGTTAAGGTCAAAAACCTATTCAAATAAAAATCCCTAGCTGTCTTTGTATTATAGTTCATGCTACAGACATATAAGGTTTTTTCAGCCTATTCAGCATTTTATAGAGAATGGATATCTGGTTGACAATGTTCCCATATTTTCAGATCATAATTGCCTTCAGAATTATAGATCCCCATGAAGATGTTTTATTCGAGCAAGGGGCTAATTCTAGGTACTCCTGACTCTTCTCAGCTTTTTACGTACTCTCTTTTTTTGTGCTTGTGATCCCTGAGTTGGACAAACCACCTTTCCCTCTCAATTTTTCAGGCAAGATGATGCAGAGGTTAGGACCTTGTTTTTTGAGATTTGAGAAACTGAGAGAAGTATTTGAGTCGCCAGAAAGGCCGACACTAGACATTAAAGTCCGCCAAGGCAAAAGGTCCAGTTGCCAGAAATACCTTGTTTAATATATGCATGGCTTTTCGTCTTCATGAAGGTCCAGTCAACTGCTTAGATGTGCTCCCCATGAGTTTTTATTGGCTACAGGTTAGATTATTACAGGACCTATATACCCCACACAGTAGTCAATTTTTCCCTGGGATGTCAATTTTTCTAAAATAAGATTTCTATTATTTTTATTGTGGACTTATTACTCCCCTATATTTATTATTTGTACATCACCTGGACATCTAAGTAACATAGTTGTAGTTCGTGATGCCCTTTACAAAATCTTTGCAGGTTCGGTTGATAAGACTTAATTTTTGGAACTTGCCAATTTTGAGTTCATTGGTTCTTCTAGCCCTGAGGTACCATATCTATTTATAACGACTCACGAGAAGAATTGTTCATGTCCTCAACTGGAGCTACTCTATGTTTCAAAAACTGAATCAATATAGCTATTGAACCCAAAGTTATATAGTGATCTGGAAAAAAACTATTTTTTCGAAAAGGCTACAATTTTTAAATGATTGTATTTAAACACTAGGTCATTTGATCATACCATGCTGCTGTTTATCATGGTTGCAACTTTGTTTGAATCTTGATTAATGATCTGCATTTTGTTCTTGTGATGCTCTTACAATTTTTTTCCTGCCTAAAACTAACAAACCACGTGTTGCTCAGATATACAGTCCTACTCCATCAGCATAGCAGATGTTCTGTTGTTCATGGGCTGCCTACGTCACCTTATGAAAGACGCCTTCCTGATAGTTTGAAATGGGGGAGTTCTAGGTGATTAGCTGATTATTACAGAACCAGTATTATGCAAATAAGATTACCGTTCTAACAGCTCCAAAGAACTGAACCTATATTTTTTTGGTGTCCTACAAATAGCTACAGACTAAGCAACTGAACCTATAGTAAATACAAACCAGCTATTGTTCCACTCAGATTTGATAAACTTGTGGTTATCCATGTCAGTTCAAAAGTTGTTAATATTCTACAGAAGCCATCTTCATATTCTAATAGTCTCCAATACATTCCACCTTCAGTGATTTCCGTGTTTCACAAAATGATTGTATTGGTTATCTAAAAGCATAGTTGTATGTCGTTATTTGAATTACTAAACGCCTCACTCAGGCATTGAGTTGTTGCCTTGAAATGATGAAATCCTTTATTATGTTTTTTATTTACCTGCTACATTTTTGGCTGACACCTTTATCTAAATTTTCGCACACTGCGCCGACGGGCGCGCAGGAGCGCGCCTTGCCACTAGTCATAGTTTAATTTTACTGATAGTGCAGCAATACTAGTGTCTTGCATTCGTATTTTTACTGATGCAGCAAGACAGCCAGGGACTCTTGATATAAGATGTCACATCAACCTACTACAATTGACAGTTTTACTGATACTGCAGCAATACCAACGTCCTAGTGTCCTACAACCATATTTTTACAGATAACACACCACTACTGGAAAGAAAGACGACTGCAGACATAATAGTTCTCATTGAATGACCATACATGGCATCCATCTCAACGACCATAAAGGCTGATCACCAAATAGACGTTATGGCCATTCTGAATGCCATAGTCCGCCAGGGTACAGCTGCCCTGCAGCTCCTGGCCACGATGGATGAGGTGTTGCTGTATGGGTAAAAGGTCTTTCTTCTCATAAATCTTCATCTTTACATAGTCAATGGTATATGAGCTATCAACCTCAAGAGTCAGCATTGTCTTTCCAGTGATCTCCTTCACGAAGATCTGCATCGTGCCTCTTGGAGACATACTTCTTGGAGATGGGTGGAGGACAAGGAGAAGGGTGGACTCCTCACAAATGTCAAGGTCTGCCAAGGTGTAGTTGTCCTCCAACTGTTTGTTGGCAAAGATGAGGCACTGCTGAGCCTTGGGGAAGCCCTCAGTATCTTCAATTCTGGCCTTCAAGTTGCCAATAGTATCTAAGCTGTCAACCTCAAAAGTGATGGTCCTGCCTGCTAGCGTCTCCACTACAAAGATCTGCATCTTTTCTTGGAGATCAAGTATGGATTTATGCTCGATGCCATAATCTGCCAATGTAAGGTTGTCCTGTAGCTGCTCTCCATCAAAGACGAGGTTGTATTGTTGCTGAATCTTTGCCTTCACAGTATACAAGGTATCTGATGGGTGGACCCTGAGGCAGATTGTCCTGCCGGTTGGGCTCCTCACAAAGATCTCCATTCTGAATGAGCAAACCAAATATCACAATTTGCAGACAAAAATGCTTTTGTGTAGTGTTTATTTAGGCTATACAATAATATATACACAAAAAATGCCAACAATTCCAACAGGCAGTATAAGTACATAAAGTAAGCAAGAACAGAAATCTACTAAGTGTATAAATAACAAGGTGCCGCTCTAAGCCGAGCATTCAAAGCTTTCATTCACTATCGTACATTGTAGAGATAAAGTGAATATGCAGTTATTATTTGATTCAACACTTTCTACTAGAATAGAACAAACAACAGGCAAAGCCAAATCAGCTAAGAAGACTTCAAAGTTACAGAAGCTAGCACACACTTCAGAGTTGCTACATTGCATCGATCTAATTAAAAATAATAATATGCAGCCCTTAATTTCCACCATCAAGGTAGCAACTTAAGTTAACAGCAGATGCTTTGTCTTGCTTTTATTTAGGCTATGGTAGAAGAATGAAGATAAATCTACAGTTGTAAAGGTTGAAATAGAATCAATGACTTGGACCATCTTAGTTTATCATGTTATTCCTTTTTGCATATGTCAAATATAATTTAATAATAAAGCATCTATTAGTTACATTCATGGCAAGAACATATACCAAGAATTCCTTCTAATATACCCCATTGTTCTCTAGATAAATAAATTTTCTTGATCTAACCAATCCTAAAATCTAACAAAACAAGTGAGGGCTCCTTTGGAAGCATCGGAGGAAGAACCAAGGGAAAGATATCCTACAAGGGGGAATTCATATCCTCCATTGGGAAATTTCATAACAGTTTGCTTTCCTGGATGTTGTTTGGGGTCGAACGAAGCAAAAATCCCAGATAACATAAGATGTCTAAAAAAATTAGGAAAAAAAAACATAACAATGAAATATATGAAATACTGATGAAAAATGTAAAAGCAGCGCTAGGATAAAGAAAACATAGGAACAAATTCATACTCTTCTTACAAGGCAGTACTGGTCCTGAATCTTTGCCTTCACAGTATACAAGGTATCTAATGGGTGGACCCTGAGACAGATTGTCCTGCCAGTGGGGTTCTTCACAAAGAACTGCATTCTGAGTGAACACACCCAACATCACAAATTTTAAGACAAAAATGCTTTCTTCCAGTTTTTATTTAGGCTATACTCACAAAAAAATGGCAACAATTCCAACTAGTAGAAGTAAGAACCCATTATCCAAAAAAGGAAGCAAGAAGAAAAAAAAAACTACTGCATTAATACATTATTTATACATAATAAGGTGTCAGCACTTAGCCTAGCATACAAAACTTAGCCTTGAGCAATCATTGAAATTTAAAAGATACATGGTTCACTCAGTTCTGTACATTGACCAGATAACATGAACATGCAGTTTTAATATAACTGAACACTTTTCTAGTGGAATAGAATAGACAACAGGCAAAGGCCAAATCAGCCAAGAACACTCTTAATATTACAGAAGCTAGCGCACATTTCAGAGCTGCTACAATGCATTGATCGAACTGAAACAGATTACGTAGCCCTTCATTTCCACCAGCAACTAGAACTAACAGCAGATGCTTTCTACTTGCTTTTATTTAGGTTATGGAACAATTTCTGAAAAAGCAACAACACAAACTGGTAGTAGAAGAATGAAGATAAATCTACAGTAACAAAGGTTGACCAATAGATTTTACAATTTGGACTATCTTCGTTTATCACATTATTCATTTATGTACATGAAAAGTATAATTTTAAAAATAAAGAATCCAATTATTTAGATTCCATGGCAAGGACATATACCAAGAACTATCTAATACTATACTCCATCATTCTCTAAGTGAACAAATTTCTCGATCTAGCAGATCCTAAATCCAACAGAATATATCAGGCCTCCTATGGGAGCGTGGGAGGGACAACAACAACCCAGGGAAGGATAACCTTTGAGGGAGGAATTTCATGGCAGTTCACTTCCCTGGGCAGAAGTCCCCACCAAGTTTTTGCCCTTGGATGTTGTTTGGGAACCAAGGGGTAAAAATCCCTGATAACGAAATGCCTAATAAACTAGAAAAAAAAAGACTAAAAATTGGAAAATTTTGAAAAATATGAGATACTGATGAAACTGTATCAATAACACAAGGATAATGAAGGACAAAGTAATAAATTCATTTCTCTCTATAGACAAATAGATACTTGATATTAACAACTCCAATTCATGCAAAAATTTCAAACCAAAATATCCATCCATGCTGCTTGATGGCACTCATAAATAACGTTCTCTCCATCTTTACAATCACACACAAATAATTCTGTTATCATGAAGCAATTATAGTGGGGACAACTACGAAAACAGTTCATCATCATCTTCATTTTCTAGATGTATCGACTTCCTGATTATTCCTTTCCTATATTCCAAATCTTGTTCCTAGAGAAAATTAACTAACATTTACAAATAGGACAGATCTTAGGTATAGTATGAGTATGCTGCTAGTTCAGAAATGACTAAAGTGTGTAGCAGCTACCAGCTACTAAGTACCAATTAAATAACAGGGGAAACACTCAAGAATGGATAAATGTAGACAGGCATTGGTATAGAGAACAGGCATAATGACAGTATCAAAGAAGAAAAAAAAAATGTGTAGCAGATAAAAAGTATCAAACAAGAGGGAAAACACTGAAGAATGTAGAATAAGATAATTCGGTGCACGATTCTTCCCTAATAATATTTTAGCAGAGATAACAATATTTGTTTTATGTCTTTTCCTTAGGAAAGGGACAGCAATAATGCTAGTTCTATCACAAAATCAGTAAGATTAACCAATGAAAAAGCTTGTTAGGACAAAAAAAAAATGATAGGTTGCCACAATTTCACATACATTATGATGCTAGTCAAGTTTTTCTACATACACCCACCATGTGAACACGTACTGCGGCCCATCTATCCAGATGGCTGCACTATCACATGACTTCCTGACTTATTCAGTTTATGTGTCAATGAATGGTATTGATCTGAACATAGCAAGCACAGAACTAAATAAAGCACATGGTTCAGTTTGTTGGATGTATAGCATGCATGCCACTTCAACTGCCAGAAAAACTCAAACCAGGGAAGAACATCCATAGTCTTATAAAAAGGTAAGCAACACCGAGATAAGGTGGCCTGTGTTCCAAGTAGCCATAGATAACCGTGTGGATGTCTTACTCAGTCCACATATTCCAGCTTGTGTGCACCCGTTTTCTATGAACGAAACGAACAAAAGCTAGAGTTCATACCCTGGCACTATGCAAGCACCAATTCTATTCCTTGTGTATCAAAGAGGAAAAAAACACAAACTTCATACTAGTAGATATATGGACTGAGTAATTAAGGCCTGATTGGTTGGCTACCAATTAAGGCCTGATTGGTTGGCTACCAATTTTGCCCAACCAAAATCATGGCATGTCAAAATTTATAGTCACCAATTGGTTTATTGCCAAGGAATTGGCACACCAATGTTTATGACCAAAGTTTTGACAAATCTTTAGAAAGTTTTTAAACTACATAAAAGAGAAAATTGGCAAGCCTTGATTTTGGTAGTCAACCAAATGCACACCTAAATTGTTTGCCCTAACTTTGGCAGAATTGATTTTGGCAAACCATAATTTTGGTTTGCCATGATTTTGGTTGGGCAAAAATTGGTCGCCAACCAATCAGGCCCTTAATCAGGTTCCTGCAAACTTAAATCTAAATGAGTAAATTGTCAAGTAACAAAAGGAACAAGACACAAACTTCTTCAGCCCCTCATGAGGCTTGTGCTCATTTAGTATCATGGCAAAGGCACAATGAACCCAAATTTTCAGAACTCCTCGCTCCAATCAAACCCCTAAAAACGTTACTAGAAGTAGCATTAGCGGGAGACAAACTATTAATAGGGACCGCAGGAACGAGTCCAAGAACACAACTTTGCTCTGAGCCGATGCTAGTATGGAACAGTGTAAAGGGCAGATCGCCTTTCTATGCTCCTACCTTTGGGGAGAAGTGGTGGGTGGTGAGGGGCGGCGGCGCGGCGCTGCTTTCCGGTGGGCAAATGGAGTGGGCGACACTGGGAGCTCGGACGGGCGGCGCACGGGAATGAGAATGGCGGTGGTCAAACCCTAGCCGGCCATGGCTCTCCTCACACTGCGCAGCGACGGCGAGTCCGAGAGCGGGCGAGCAGACTGAAACGCAAGACGACGAGGGAGCGAGGGCAACGGCTACGGGCTACGGGAAACGAAACAACACGCGATGGCTGCCGATACGGAGTCCAACATATACATTGGGCCCACTGGATTCGAGTCGACCAGCTCACGAGACTGGAATTTTTTTTTAAGTAAAGTATATCACTGGTTTCTAAACTTGTACCGTTGTGTTATTCTGGTCCTTAAACTTACAAATCGACCATTTACGTCCAACTTGTTCGGCTGTGTCATCATGGTCCCTAAACTTGTTCGATTGTTAGGAATTGGTCAGTCCTTTAGAGGTGCTCGGTAGGATTTATACACGTGTGTTCTTGAAAATAAATGTGCGTGTGTGTTGTGTGTTCTATTATATATATTCCCTCCGTATCATATATAGAGGACGTTCTGGAGTTGAAGATGTTTACACCTAAAGAAGACGTTTTGTACTTCAAGGCGGAATATGAACGCTAGCCAGGACCGCACGTCGGTTCGCATGGCCGCCTCCTCATTAGTCACGGACTTCTCGACTTCACGTGGACTGTAAAATCGGGCAAAAATGAGTGGCCACTAGAGGTCAAACCTGGGACCTTGGGACACTCCACGCTAGCCACTTGGACTCAGTTTGTTTCATGCAAACAATGCACCCACAGTCCTATTTAATAGTGGTAAACAGGGAAAACTAACCTCTAATTAATAACTCCTTGGTAATCATAATTATGTACAAAACGTCTTCTAATTACAATATGGAGGGAGTAATTAAAAACATATACTTTTCTTGTGATTTTTTTCATGTTGGAAGAAGTAATAGACTCGTTCTTTTAAAAAAAAGGAGTACATATATTTTTTTGTGGATGTTAGGAACACATATGCTATGAACATAGAAATGTACATAGAAAGTACTCGTGCAATTTAAAATAACTGACTGGCCTAAATAAGCATGCTCTCTACTAAATTAACTGGCACTTTGACGGTTTCTAAAAAATTTGGACGCAACAACATTTCCCCACTCCACCTCGCGGCGTTGTTCTCCACCGCCGCATTATGCTGCTCGCTCATCGTGTTCGTCTCCACCGAGCCGGTGAGCCTCCTTACCACCGCTGGCTAGCCAAGCCAATATAGCAAACAATCGTATAGGGTCTGTTTGATAGGGTGGCCAAGATTTGGCCTGGCTTTCTAAGACCAATTTTAAAGTGTTTGGTTTTCTGTTTTTGGTCTGGGGCCTAGCTTAGTGAGGCCAACCTTACACACTTAGTTAGGCCAAGAAAGAATGAGTTTGCGTTTCATTTTTTAAAGCCTGGCTAAGTCCAGCGCTCGTAGTCGATCGTTTCACCGCCTCTGTGTCGTTCTCTCGTCCGGCACCGGAGCCGTGACGCCTTTCTCCCGGCGGGCACGCACGAAAGACCTTCTCGTGGGGCAGCTGCAGCCGTTCAGCGCGCGTGCGCCGGTGCACGCCTCCAAGACCGCACCTGTGCCATTGTTTCGGTATGACGAATAGGTGGCCGCCGGTAATGGCTGTGGAGGCGGACAGGCGGCGACCATCGAAGAGTGCTAGCGGGCTGGTTCGAGGTCGTGGCTGTGGAGCGCGCGGCGGAGGCCTCGGAGGCAGCAGGCACTGAAGAGCGGTCCATGATGCCA